>ML783063.1:0-60268 GCA_009831015.1 Picea engelmannii
GACTTAGGCTTAAGTGACTTTTCCTAAGTATTTTAGCTTAATTCATCGTTTAGCCATCAATTCCTCCTTATTTCTCCATCTTGTTCCCTGTTTGTGCCTGACTATAGTCTACGGGAACATATAGACTACTAAGTCACTCCCTGCTGGCCTACTCTTGGGAACGGGACATCACAACATCTGCGAAGCAGATGAAGTCTCACCCAAGGTAAAGAAAGGGGGGGTTGCAGGACTCAGGTGTCTGCAACCTAGCTGGGACACAAATCTGTGATCACAATACTTAACAGAACACTCAACAATTCACATGCATTAGTCTTTAACCCTTATTCACATCGCGGTTAAAACCCTAATTACATATCAACGTAGTATTCGGCAAGATCAAGCACATCTAATCATCAAGCACACAGCCTTACAACAGATCTATCATTCATTCACATCATAAAGCACTTAAGCATTTATAGAGCTATCTATCATAACAATGCACTACGCAAATACAAGAACAGTATAGCACAAAGCACAATAACACATGATATATGTGGTTCACCCCAGTGTGGGGCTACGTCCACCAATCTTCTTCTCTTCTTTATTAGCTTCTTCCAATCTTCTTACATGCATAGAGACACACAACCCACTCTGCATAGGACAGGAGATCTGCGCGCACCTCACCAGATCCTCCTTCCCCGAGTTAGGTCAAAGCATAGAGCCTTACATTGTCTGCGCACAAAGCACTATAGGTCACTTGCACTTAGCTCTGCAAGTCTCAACATACAATATGCACAAAGCATTCACAACTATTCACACTT
The DNA here is from genome assembly GCA_009831015.1 of Picea engelmannii. Lineage (NCBI taxonomy): Eukaryota > Viridiplantae > Streptophyta > Pinopsida > Pinales > Pinaceae > Picea > Picea engelmannii. Next base: position 801 of record ML783063.1, read on the forward strand.
AGCACAATCAGAGCTTTAGTAACTACTTCTCACATCACCTAGCTACTTATTTATACATTACAAAAGAGGCCTAAGCATGGGTAAACCCATGGGCTGACATCCCATACCCGTTACATAAACCCTAAACCCAAAAAGCCCGTAAAAGGGGGTGAGATCCCGCGATCTCCACTTCGCTTGGGTGCTCCGTCTTCGATCAGCCTGTCGAAGTCCCAAAACTTGGTCAAGGTCCAACAGACACACAATTGAAAATTCAGCTTGAAACTCAAAGTCTAAAAAATCAGTAGTCATGTATTCCAAAATAGTTCTTTGGCAAGCTCAAAAAATAAACAATTCTCTTTTAAATAATGTGTGTAAAAAGTAAAGGTGTTTGTCCAAACAGATTGAGATTGGGGCTCCCGTGGACCATTAAATAAAAGAAAGACCTGGAAGAAAGAAAGGAAGACAATTATAAACATGTCGTAGGTTTTCATAGATCATGAAACAAATAAGACTAAGGGATAAATAAGTGAGCAAAAGAAAAGAAAAGGAAAGGAAAGCCAAATGTAATAGATTTTTGACTCACTAAGAAGGAAATGTTATGGCACTCTCATTTTTCGGTTGTTGTTGTTGGGGATTTGCCTTTATAAGATTTGGTACTTCGGGCTTCTATTGAGGCAACTGTCTTTGGTAGTTATTCTAGGTTAACGATCTGTTCCAAGGCATTCTTGAGCCAGTCATCAATTTGGTCCTTGATTGGTGGGATGGTGATTTCTTGCTTAACCAGAAGCGTGAAAATATCCTCCTCTACTTCTTTGCATTCCACGTGGAGTTGATTGATGGCTGACAAGTGGTTTTCGTTGTCATTAACAAATGTGACAAGCCAATGTTTGAGTTCTTCTTCGAGAAATTCGATGAGGATGTCAAAGTCGTTACCCAATGAGATCTTCATTGTGGCTAAGTCACTATCTAGTTGTTCTTTAGTGATGATCATTGAATTCCTCAAAAGTTTTGGGCCATGTAGTTCTTTAACGATACCAAATGCTTTTAAAATAGCATTTCCTCTCCTTTCATTGATTTTTTCACAAGCAACAATTGCATATTTTAACATTTTTAATCATGCCTCTCAACCTGCATTTATTTTTATTATTCTTTTGTTTGAGCCCAATTGTTGTTGACTTCTTTGATGATCACTCATACTATTGACCCATGCAATGAAAGTATTTACCTAATTTTTATAGTATCCCTCATCATGGTCCAAATATTTTTTCAAATATCTAGTAAAATTTGAAATCCTTTGAGTTTGATGTCACAGACTGGTGCTAACCTCCCATGCCTATGTGATTATCTCGAGTCTTTTGTTAATGTTTTCAACAAGATAGACTCTTACTCCACTCAATAATCAAACCACTTTATCGATTGGCTTTGAGCTTCATGTTGTTCTTGGGGGAATCTGGTCTCACAAAAGTATGGGTAATGGTTGTGCAAATAGTGGCCTAGGACTCAGTGCATCCTCAAGCTCACTTATAGTGGCCTAGGACTCAGTGCATCCTCAAGCTCACTTATAGTGGCCTAGGACTCAGTGCATCCTCAAGCTCACTTATGGTGGCCTAGGACTCAGTGCATCCTCAAGCTCACTTATTCTCGTCTTCGATTTAATATTTTTTGTAACTCTTGCTCTGAAATTGAATGGGCAAGAGAATCTCCCATAGAAAGATGTAGTTTCATGAGTCGAGAGGATCCAACTCCTGACACATCGACTTCTGAACTTTATTTCTGAATTAATTTTTTTTGACATTGAGCTTCTCTATCTGCAGTTTCTTTTTTCCTTCTTGTTGTATTGAGTATTGTGCAGCGTTAAGGACCACTCCTCAAACAAGATGGGTTTTTCTGTGTCCAGGTCCTCTATAATCTATTGCCTTTCTGCAATTCTTCGGGCTACCTAGTCGGGTATCTATGCACTATCAATTTCCATATCATCAATATTTTTCTCGGCTTCTTGAAGCTTGAGAATTGTTTCTATTTGGGATTTGTTTCCTTTTCTGTTGAGACACTCTATGTGCACGTTTAAGATTGACATGGGGTGGTTTCTCTCCAGCACACCCCTCATTAGTGTCTTCTTTATTTACATTATGCTCTTGTCTTCTTTTCCTAGAGGAGGAGCTCTTACGTAGTTGAGGATTGGAGGAAGATTGCACATTAGTATTGACTTTCCCCCTTTGTCTTGTTTTTCTCTGGCTTTGAGTATTTGAATGTATTTCCATGGTCAATTCTTCATTGCATACATTATTTTTGTGGAGTCATTGTCACTGGTTTCTTCATCAACTCTCATGAAAAGTTTGTTGTACCTCATCGATGCTAAATGTTCGGAGAACAAAAATTCAGGGTTGAAACCCTCCAGGGGTTGTGCTTGTTTTATATTAAACACGTTACGCGTTTCTGATACTTCTTTCAAATGGGCCAAAATCTTGACAATTGTGTCTCCAACTTGAATTGGAAATGTAATGAATTGCCTTTTTCTTTTCGTGACAAATAAAATACACTAGGCTTTATATTGTTGACAAACTTCGGCCACAAAATATCTATCACAAACAAATATCGAGAGTAGGAGGGGGTTCTCTTGACAACCATACAACTGAATGTATGTATGGTTTTACTCTTGAATGCAAATGCTCTTTCCCTTGAGAAATTCCTCAGCTTCATGAGTTATTCTCTTAGGCTCTGCTCCAAATAATATGTGTCTAAGGTCTCTAAGAAATCTACCTTGAAAAATGTAAAAATTGAACAGTGCTTGATGTTTGCATAGCACTGGGTACGAAGATTGAATTGATTTTCTCTCTGTATTTACACTTCATTTAAGAGGGAAACCCTCGTAGATGTTGCAATAAACAATTGTAGAGGCCAAATATGTGGCCATGAAAAATATTTAAGTTCTTAAATAGTTACTTGACTGAAAAGAAACTTCGTTTGATTTCACTTCTACCCAATCGAAGATTACATACTTGCAAAAAGAAAAGTAGACTGCATATAGAGTTGACCTGGGTATGTGTGAATTCGACTCTCGTCCAACCACACGCACAAACAACCATGAAAAGTCTTGATATGGTTCTTCAAGCAAAGATATATTAATTGTTGAAAGGTCGTTTGGCATATTTGCAGAGGGTATCAAAAAGTCTTTCAATACACTGGAGTCGTTACCATGAGAGTCGAGAAAGGCGTTTGCATCTAGGAGCTTAAAACTTTTATTTGCAGAAGGAAGATGGAGCATTCTCTTGAACACCTTTGGCATCAAGGTGGCTGGATCCTTTCCTTTTGTTTCCACTTGAAACATTCTTGTTTTGGAATCGAACCTTCAAGCACACTAGGATACCAGTTCCTTGAAGTCGAAAACTTTAGGTACACAACCAACGTTGATGAGCCTTGTAGTCCAGTGTCTATTCTTTTGCTTTTCTTCTAGACTCTTGATCAAAAACCACCGATAGGAAGCAAACCAACGAAAGTTCTTGTATTGTCTCACGAGTGAATTAACATTATCGTCATAAAAGGGCTCCTTTATTCTTCTATTTTCCATACTTCTATTTTTTTAATGGACTTGATATAAGTGAAACTTATGAATAATACATTAGGGAGCTCGAATTTCTTTAAGGCCAAGTGCATGGCGCGTATTTAGTAAAATGCCATTTCCACACATATGAATTACTTTCGGAATACGTGTAATCATAAATATAAACCATTAAGTAGCTCATAGAAAAGCGATACATTTACTTCGCATTAGCCCTAAATCGTCGTCATTTCTTCGTAAATCGAAGCAAATCAACGTGTCATAAATGACTTGGTTATTGTGCAAACTATGTGGCTTGTCAAAATTTGTGGTGCAAAACTATTAGAAGTGCAGAGGTGCAGAGGTGCATAAGATATAATTGTGCAATGTGCAGAGTGTGGAGATATGGTCATAGCAAAAGGCTCCGCACAACATGAAAATGGCTAAGTAAAGAGGCTTTTGATCACAAAATTTTTGGAAGATAGATACATCTTGAGTGAGTACATCATCTGCATGAGGGATATTACAACTTCAATACCAATCATTGATTTGTAGTCCTTGTCCTCTGATAGCCTTTAGGAAGTTGATCTCCATGTCACAATTTTTAAGTTTTGCAATCCAGTTTGCTCATCTCTCTTCTCTAAATTGTTGGTTGAGCAATATTCTTACTAGAGAATGTGGTACATAAGCTATCACCACAAAAATGCTCCTTTATTTTTATATTTTCCATACTTCTTATTTTTTAATGCACTTTGATATACTTGAAACTTATGAATAATACATTACAAAGTTCAAATTGCTTTAAGGCCAAGTGCATGGTGCGTATTTACGTAAATATCTTTCCACACATATGAATTACCTACTGAATACAGGTAATCATAAATAGAAACTATTAGGTAGCTTATAGAAAAGTGTGGAATTTACTTTGTGTTAGTCCTAAATTGTTGCCTTTTCTTCATAAATTGGATCAAATCAACGTGTCATAAATGACTCGGTTATTGTGCAAATTACGTGGCTTGTCATAATCGTTGGTGCAGAACTATTGGAAGTGCGAAGGTGCGAAAATGCAAGAGTGCGGGAGGATGAGTGGTATGAATTCTCCACACAAGGGTTGAAAATAGACCTAGTCTTAGTTGTGCGGGGGATATACATGTGCGGAGTGAGAAGGTGTGAAAGAATGTGGAATGCGGAGATATGGTCATAGCAAAAGGCTCCGCACTACGTGAAAAATGGGTAAGTAAAAAGGCTTTTGATTAGGAAATTTTTGAAAAATAGTGGAATGGGAGAATAATTTTATATAAGATTTGGATTGAAAATTAACACATGAAATGGATGAACAATCACCTCCAACTATGGGATGGTAACGCCTTGTGGGTTGCTAAGAATCCATAGAGCCTATCATTGGTTGATGTAGTCAAAATAATAAATTTTTTAGAAGGGGACGAAAAAAGAAAGTAAGCTATATCATGAGAGTATATAGTATTGAAAGGAGACAAAGAAAAAGAGGAAAGAAAAGAAAAAGAAGGAAGGTTTATGTACAAAATAGTGAGAACTGGGGATTAAATGAAGAAGTGTTTGAGGAACTGCCCATTCATAGGCGGTGTATGAACCTTTCTAGTTGCATCTTTCAATAATTAAGAATTCTGACCAAATATTTTCTCAATCTGATACAGCCCGGTCCATAAGGCTTCAAACTTGGAATGAAAAGTTGGCTTCTCGTTAGCCTTGATCCAAAGTAAAACCCATTGATCCTTCTGAAAATGCATTGCAATGGCATTGTGATCAAAATACTTCTTGGTTATTTGTTGTATGTTGGTCATGTTTTCTAGTGTCTTTGCCCTTTGTTCTTCCAATTGTAGCAATTGAAAAGACTGTTCTTGAGGAGCTGCGACTTCTTCCATGTCTTCATTTTCTATGGCAATAACTAATGCATTCAATTCCAAATGTATTGGCAGTTTTGCTTCATTTCCATATACCAAAGTGTAAGGTGATTGTCCAATACTTCCTTTTTGAAGTGTTGGATATGCAGGGGATATACTTGTCTCGAGTGCAAAGGTGCAAAAGATATAGCTATGTGGGGTGTAGAGATATGGTCATAGCAAAAGGCTTTGCACACTGTTTTGATTAGGAGATTTTTTAAAGATAACGGATTGGGAGAACAATTTTATACAAGATTTGGATTGAAAAGTGAGACATGGAATGGATGGACAATTGGCTCCAATTGTGGGACAGTAACCCCTTGTGGGTTGCTAAGAATCCAAAGAGCCTATGATGATGTGATTGAGTCAAAATAATAAAAAATTGTCAAGGGGACAAAAAAAGAAAGTAAGTTATACCATGAGAATATACATTATTGAAAGCAAAGAAAGAAAGAGGAAAGGAAAGAAAAAGAATAATGGTTTATGTAAAAAACAATGAGAACTGGAGATCGAATAAATAAGTTGTTTAGGAATTGCTCATTCATAGGCAGTGTTTGAACATTTCTAGTTGCATCTTTCAATAAGTAAGAAGTGCGACCAAAGATTTGATCAATCTAATATGGATTGATCCATAAAGCTCCGAACTTAGATTGAAAATATGGCTTCTCCTTGGCCTTGTTCCAAAATAAAACCCATTGGTCCTTTTGAAAATGCTTCGCAATGACACTACGGTCAAAATACTTCTTGACTATATGTTGTTTGTTGGCCATGTTTTCCAATGCTTTTGCCCTTTGTTCTTCCAACTATAGCAATTGATAATACTGTGCTTGAAGAGGTGAGACTTTTTCCATGTCTTCATTTTCGGTGGCAATAACTAATTTAGGGGCTTGATATCCATGTCATATTCTTGAAATTTGGCAAGCCAATTTTTTGATCTCCCTTCTCTAAATTGTTAGTTGAGCAACATTCGTACTAGAGGATGTGGTACATAAGCTATCGGCACAAAAGGCTCCTTTTTTCTTCTATTTTCAATATTTTTGCAAATCTTGTACAAAATTCTTCTCCGATCAACTATCTTTTGAAAATTTAATAATCAAAAACCTTTTTACTTAGCCATTTTTCATGTTGTGCAGAGCCTTTTGCTATGATGATATCTTGGCTATAACATCCCCAGCCATCAACCGGCCTGGGCAATGCCACTACTCAGCTCTGACTTAGCTGTGATACCAAACTGTAGCATCCCCTAACCTCCATAGAGACCGGGCAATGCCACTACTGCGGAATATTCACGTATAAATATTATATGCATTAAATCAAACTAACATATTTTAACATAGAGTTACTGTTACCATTCATATTTAAATAGGATTAACAACAATTCATACATGCAACAGAACACATGATAACATTCCAACATTATGCATAACATAAAATTAAGTAGATAAATTATACTTATCTTTCAACTGGAATAACACCACCAACTGTGTGCAAACCTTCCACGAACCTCCCAACCTTAGACCGCGTTGCTCATCACTCTTAGCAGTAGGTCACCTCCGAGCTAGGACTAAGCTCCATCGGGCAAGGGAATCCTAGGCTAGGCAAGGTCAACAGGAAGACACACAGTTTATGAGGATGGATTCTCTCACAGGATCCACTTATGCCCACTGCTCACAGACTCTCATTCCCCACATGCTTGTCCCACCCTAGGAGTATACACCTTCACTGTCACACTGGACAGTCCTTCAACTGCTAAACCTCCCTTGCCTTGGGCTTCAGCAACAGGTCGAACCAAAATTCTTCAAGCTTTGTGGTAGCTACAGGACCCCTTCTTGGAGTTCTCACTTCCTCCGCGCACTCTCTCACTTGGAGAGAGTCGCTCACAGGCCTGACAACCTGCCTCTTCAACCACAACCACCTCCCTCACATGGAGAGAGTGTTGCACACAGGCCTGAAAACCTTCTTTTTCAGCTTCGTTCCAGCACAAGGAGGACAACAATAAGGCTCAACAAGGAACAAATGACGACAACAATCACACTCAACCAAGGGACTGCGTGGCCACAACAACCCACAGTTATAACACACATGGCATAGACAATTACAGTATCGTCAGGTTTCACAGAAGATGCAGGTCGGCTTCACGGATTTGATTTTCAGAGGTGCGTGGCTATGAAGAGGTCCAATGCAGAGACAAAACGGTTCTCGGGAAGGATTCTTGTGAACTCAAGCGAAGTATGGGAGGATGGGAAGCGAACAACCCTCTCATGAAGATTTCCTTCACTGTGCGTGGGTATGCAGATGTAGACGCAGAGGCAAAATAGGTTCAGACGCCCCCGATCCCCACAAATTCATGCAAAGGATGACATAATGCAAGAGCGAACCCCCAACACAACTGACTTTTGCAGCTTTGATTGCATGCGGCCAGGTTGACACTTGTCTTCTTGGAGCTGCATGCACTACATTTTCATTCGTTCTCGTTTCCCAGGAACTTAGGACATCACTCATCAATTGTCCACCTTAGCCTTTAGGAAATAATAATAAATTATTATCCCCTTTATAGGTAATCCCCCTAGCTTAGCCCCTAGGCTCACACACTTAGCCTCCTCCCTTACCCAACCTTGTGGAAGCTTAGTCCCCCATCACTCTTTCTTCATGGTCGGTCTACATGCAACGATGTTTATATTTTATTAATGATCTGCATAATTACATATACAAAATCAGGCTCCTAGCCTTTAACACCTAGGATCTTCGGCCTAGTAAACACATAAGCCCACCGACTTATCAACACTTGGCTCACCAGCCTATAAACATGATTACAATTCATAACATAACTGGGGCTCGTCCTTGGGGATATTACAATCCCCTCCCGTTATTTTTTCACTATCCTTAGTGAAACTTTCACACAACATCAACAAGATTTCCAAAATCTTAAAAAAGATGTGGGTATTCTGCCTGCATAGCATCTTCATGCTTCCATGTTGCATCCTCAGGACCATACTAGGTCCACTGGACCTTTACAAGCCCTATGGCTCGATTCTGGAGTTGTTTACTCTTCCAGTCCAATATGCGCACCGGATGCACTTGCAAGACACCTTCTTGCTTGACCTAAATCACATTCCAATCGATTACATGATTAACATCAGGTATATATATTTTTTAAGCAATGAAATATGAAACACATTATGTACAGCCATGGATGCAGGCAATGCAAGCATATATGCAATATATATGTGTGTGTGTGTGTGTGTGTACAAAGAATTTTAATAACATTATAACTTGTATACAACATACACAACATACAATAAATAGAGAATTGTACTTATCTTTTGATTGAGAAGACTTCCATATCAACATGGTCTAGGCCAAGGTACCCAACCTCAACAACACTCCAACCAACAAAACCTCGGAAGCACTCCAACCAATGGTCTCTCATTCCCCACATGCCTGTCCCACCCCAAGACTGTACACCTTCACTACCACACAGTTCGTCGGCTGCTACACCTCCCTTTCCTTGGGCTTCAGCAACAGGCCGTACCGAAAGTCTCAGAGCACCGTGGCTTGAGGAGTTCCAACTCCCCTTAGAGGTCTCCAATCAACATCTTCTTGAGATACTCTTTGTAATCACATTCTAACTTTAATCAACATCATTTCATTTGCATCACCGACATGCAATTATCATGAGAAAACATAAAAGAATTGATTTAGGAACTCCAACTTAGTTCAAAAAGGAATTCACCTTTTCCCCCTAAACATGAAATTCTATTTCATAATTTATCTCGGTTGTTGCCATATTATGAATGCAACCATCCTTATGATTTTCCACAGGCACCAAACTGCATACTATTTTCCTGCAAGGCTTCATAATGCATACTGCCAACAATTGTCAGTATTTCCTATACATCATAATTCAACATGTACAACACCTTATGCAATGATCTTAGAATTGCCTGCACCTAGCAATTCAATCACAATTACCAAACAACTTAACCAAATAGAATGACTCATCATTCTATGAATATGCATGTTCATAACTATCGACATGAATCACATTCCAATCGATAACATGATTAGCATCATGTATACATTTCTTAAGCAATGAAACATGAAACACATTATGTATAGTCATGGATGCAAGTAATGCAAGCATATATGCAACTGGCCCAATCATTTCTAGGATTTCAAATGGACCACAAAATCTGGCTGCCAACTTGGAGCAGCTTCCCAGCTTCAAGGAACCTCTGTTAGCTTTCACTTTCAGGAAAACATGATCGCCCACTTTAAACTCTCTGTGGGTTCTGTTTTTATCAACATAACTTTTCTGCCTGTCTTGGGCAACCTTTAAATTCTGCTTAATTTTTAGCATTTGTTCTTCCATTTTCTTGAGAAACTATGGCCCAACTACTTCCTTGTCAGTCGGATTATCCCAACTTAATGGAGTATTGCAGTTTCTGCCATAAAGTGCTTCAAATGGGCTCATCTTCAATGATGCTTGATACCCATTGTTGTAGGCGAATTCTACCAAGTGTAGGTAGTCTTCCCATTTAGATGGTTTGTCCATCACATACATCCTTAGCATGTCTTCTATTACTCTATTCACCCTCTCTGTCTGTCCATCAGACTCAGGATGATAAGCAGTGTTGAAGTTCAAATTTGTTCTGAATCCTTTGAACAACCCCTTCCAGAAATTTGAGGTAAATTTCGGGTCCTTGTCAGACACAATTGTCTTGGGAATATCGTGCAATCATGCCACTTCCTTCATAAAGATATCAACAACGTTAGCTGCCTTGTGAGTAGTCTTAGGTGGAATAAAATGGGCAGCTTTCGTAAGCTTGTCCCTTGCCACCATGATTGAATCATGTTGCTTGCCTGTTCTGGGCAATCCTATATGGCAAATACCCAGAGTATAACAATAATGATTCATACTCCTTATATAACCTGAATATGATTCATACTCCTTATATAACAATGAATACCCATAGAGCCATGAGTGACAACACAAGAAGTTGGAGGTATCACTTGAATCTATGATGGTAAGGTAAAAGAAGGACTTTCAGTTAATTCTATGTAGCTAGCAAAAGAGAAGTGAAGAGTACAAGAAAACCTCAAGTACTAAAGTATTTCGTCGGGAAAGCGCTGAAGAAGTTCAGTCCTGAAGAGTAACTAGATGTTGAAGAATCCAGAGTCTATAAAACAGCTTGGTGTGGAATTTGATTCATCCAAGTACGAGATTGGGTTAGTTGGAACCAGGAAATTAACGAAAGCTGAAGGCTAATATTATCTTAGTTTGGGACTATAAATGCAAAGGTAGCCAAGAGTGATTTGGCTAGAAAGTACTCAGGACAAAAATAGTCATGTATAGTGACTACAGTGAGAGCACAAGAAGATTCAGGAATCCAGGAAGAATTGAATACTTCTGGGATCAACAAGAAAAAAAATGTTATAGGGAGAAAGAAGTTGTTGCAATTTCTATGGCAACAAGTATGTTATGGCTTGATTGGGTCAGCTAGAGGAAAGAATGCTTGCATGTTTGCAAGTGTTGTTGATGATGTTGCTACATAAGGAGGGAAGCAATAGAAAGATGAAGTGTTGGTTATAGGTTTAATAAAAGAAGCATGAAATATTCTACTACCATCAGAGATTCAGGTAGTATAAAATTTATTAATGGCAGTCATGCAGGTATGAGTTTTTTTATTACTCTTTTTGCATAATTGTTGAAAGGAAATTTAGGTAAGAATTTCCTCAGCTAGAGTTATTATATAAAATCACATGATTATATTATTTGAATGCATACCACTGGATGTGGTAAAAGCTGGAGGCCTGTATTAATTCAAAGCTTCTTAGCTTTGAATGCACAAACTGACATATGAGAATGTCATGTTAATTTGGTTATGGGGTAATAACCAAAGAATCAAAATATAAGAACTAGTTATAGGAATGAATGTCAGTAAGCTAGTCATGTATCAGACTAGGAAATGGTTGGATATGGCAAGGTACGGATATGGAAAGGTTATTAGCCACGCAGGTACTAAAAGCTTCCTACCTTTAAATAAAACTTGGACTGCAACCTTTTTGCTAACACTAATGAACACCACAAAATTATATTCTTGGTGTAGTGTTCGGGTCAAAAAGGAAGGCATCCAATTAATTGGGAAGAAAATAGGAAGTGTGTGGAGAATGTGTCAACACATTGACCAGAATTCCAACTCATGGATGGTGAGATACATGATTGAGATAAAGAGCATTATGTAATTCAATACAAGGGTGCACTGAATAAATAGGCATTGAGAGTTGTACTCATGTCTAGTAAGGGGTAGAGTTGCACTCATACATGATGGAATTGTATACTTAAATGCAGTTTGCTGAATGCATTTTGTGAGTGCATGTATATATGTTTTGGCATGGAAATAATTATACTAATGGATGAAATGTTGCTAACTCATGAAGTTGAGAACATTTCAGGAACTGTTAAACATTGCAACATGAAAGTTGCAAGTGAGGTAGTCACAGGAATAGAGACTACAAAAAATTTTATGTTCAGAAAATTGAAATAATAAACTTATTGTTATTAATTATGAACATGCATATGCATAGAATGATGGGTCATTCTATTTGGTTAAATTGTTTGGTAATTGTGATTGAATTGCTAGGTACAAGCAATTCTAAGATCATTGCATAAGGTGTTGTACATGTTGAATTATGATGTACAAAAAATATTGACAATTTGTTGGCAGTATGCAAGAGGAAGCCTTGCAGGAAAATAGTATGTAGTTTGGTGCCTGTGGAAAATCACAAGGATGGCTGCACTCATAATTTGGCAACAGCCAAGAAGAATTATGAAATGGAATTTTCTGTTTTGGGGAAAATTTTGAATTCCTTTTTGAACTAAGTTGGAGTTCCTAAATGAATTCTTTTATGTTTTCTCATGATAACTGCATGTGGGTGATGCAGATGAGATGATGTTGATTAAAGTTAGAATGTTGATTACAAAGAGTAGCTCGAGAAGATGCTGATTGGAGACCTTTGAGGGCAGTTGGAACTCCTCGAGCCATGGTGCTCTAAGACCATTTTGTAACGTCCTTGACCATCAACTCCACTGTCGGGCAACACTACTATGCGGAACAATCTCATACATACATACATATATATATATATAATTAATTAATGAAAATTAACCAAACAATACAGAGTAATCACAGGATTACTGCCAACATACAAAAATAATGGAACTAACAGTAATTCATAATTGCAACGGAATATATGATACATTTCAAAGACATAGACATGCATCACAAATAAATTAAGCACAAAATTAATACTTATCTTTTAACTGGAATAACACCACCAACTACGTGCAGACCTTCCACGAACCTCCCAGCCTTAGACCACTTTGCTCATCACTCTCAGCAGTAGGTCACCCCCGAGCTGGGACTAAGCTCCACCGGGCAAGGGAATCCCAGGCTAGGCAAGGTCAACAGGAAGACACAAAGTTTATGAGGATGGATTCTCTCCCAGGAGCCGCGTATGCCCACTGCTCACAGACTCTCATTCCCCACATGCCTGTCCCACCCCAGGAGTATACACCTTCACTGTCACATCGTACAGTCCTTCAGCTGCTAAACCTCCCTTGCCTTGGGCTTCAGCAACAGGCTGGACCAGAATTCTTCGAGCTCTATGACATATGCACGACCCCTTCCAAGAGTTCTCACTTCCTCCATGCACTCTCTCACCTGGAGAGAGTCTCTCATAGGCCTGACAACCCACCTCTTCAACCACAACCACCTCCCTCACCTGGAGAGAGTGTTGCACACAGGTCTGACAATCTTCTTTTTCAGCTCCGTTCCAGCACAAGGAGGACAACAGTAAGGCTCAACAAGGAACATATGACGACAATGATCACACTCAGCCAAGGGACTGCGTGGCCACAACATCCCACAGTTATAACACACACGACATAAACAATTACGGTATGCTCAGGTTTCATAGAAGACGCGGGTCGACTTCACGGATCTGATTTTCAGAGGTGCATGGCTATGCAGAGGTCCAATGTAGAGACAAAACGGTTCTCGGGAAGGATTCCCGCGAACTCAAGCGAAGTATGGAAGGATGGGAAGCAAACAACTCTCCCGTGAGGATTTCCTTCACTGTGCGTGGGTATGCAGATGCAAACACAAAGGCAAAACAGGTTCAGATGCCCCTAATCCCCATGAATTCAGGCGGATGATGACAGAATGAAAGAGCGAACCCCCAACATAGCTAACTTCTGCAGCTTTAACTGCATGCGCCCAGGTCGACACTTGTCTTCCTAGAGCTGCATGCACTACATTTGCATTTGTTCCCCTTTCCCAGGAACTTCGGACAACACTCATCAATTTTCCACCTTGGCCTTTAAGAAATAATAATAAATTATTATCCCCTTTAGAGGTAATCCCCCTAGCTTAGCCCCTAGGCCCACACACTTAGCCTCCTCCCTTACCCAACCTTGTGGAAGCTTAGTCCCCCATCACTCTTTCTTCATGGTCAATATGCACACAACGATGTTTATATTTTATTAATGATCTGCATAATTACATATACAAAATCACGCTCCTGGCCTTGAACACCTAGGCTCTCCGGCCTAGTAAACACATAAGCCCACCAACTTATCAACACTTGGCTCACCAGCCTATAAACATGGTTACAATTCATAATATATCTGAGGCTCGTCCTTGGGGATATTACAATCCCCTCCCCTTATTTTTGCACTGTCCTCAGTGTAACTTTCACACAACATCAACGCGATTTCCAAAATCTTCAAAAAGATGGGGGTATTCTGCCAGCATAGCATCTTCATGCTTCCATGTTGCGTCCTCAGGACCGTACTGGGTCCACTGGACCTTTACAAGTCCTATGGCTTGATTCCAAAGTTGTTTGCTCTTCCGGTCCAATATGCGCACCAAATGCACTTGCAAGACACCTTCTTGCTCCACCTGAATCACATTCTAATTGATTACATGATGTATTTCATATTTCATTGCTTAAGAAATATATATACCTGATGAAATCCATTATCACTACCTCCCACTTCCACTCATGAATGGGTAAAGGTTGTAGCAACCCTGCTAGGTGTCTGTGCTCAGCTTTAACCTTCTGACACTCCATACATCTGGCGATGTATTCAACAATCTCTTTCTTCATACCTCGCCAAAAGTAATGGCTCTTGGCTGCTACCTCAATTTTCTGATATCCACGGTGCCCAGCATAAGGAACATTATGCATTTCATTCAAAATCATAAGTTTCAATTCCTAGACGTTAGGTACATAAATTATGTTCTTGTACATAAGTGTTCCGTCAGTTTCCAATTTATAATTCTCCACTTTCTGTGGCATCTTACCTTGCTGTAGCTTTGCTACCAAATCCCTGTACTGCAAATCTATATTTCCAGCCTCCAAAATTATGCTTTTAATATCAGGTCGGTACATGCTAATGGTTGTAGCATGTAATTCATGCACTCTCCTGCTGAGTGCATCAACCACTTTGTTCTCTTTTCCTTTGATATGCTTGATATCAGAGTTGTACTCACAAAGAAACTCCAACCATCTACTCTGCTTAGAATTCAAAGTTGGCTAATCAAACAAATACTTCAGACCATTATGGTCTGTCCTAAGTTCGAACCTCCTACCCATGAGACAATGCCTCCATTTCTTTAGAGCGTGTACTATGGCTACCAACTCCAAATCATGAGTTGCATAGTTCCTTTAGTGCTCTTTCAACTTTATGGATTCATAACAGATTATGAATCCATTTTGACTGAGGACTCCTCCCAGTCCTTCTTTGCATGCATATGTGCACACCACAAAATCTTCATTTGGGTCTGCAATCCTTAGGATTGGAGCACTGGTTAACAGCTAGTTCAATCGCTGAAAGCTTTTCTCACAATCTTCTGTCCACTGAAACTTCTTCTCCTTCCTTTGCAAGGAAGTGATATGGTGAGCTATCCTCGAGAACCCATGCGATAAACCTTCTGTAATAACCAACTAGACCCATAAAGGATCTGACTTCCGTCACGTTCTTTAGTGCTGACCATTCTCTGATGGCCTCAATCTTCTCAGGATCTACAACTATCCCATCCTTCGAAATAGTATGCCCCAAGTAATGGATCTACTCCTGATAAAACGAGCACTTGCTCAACTTGGCATACAGTTGGTGCTTTCTTAACACCCGCAACACCATCCTAACATGTTGCTCGTGCTCTTCCTCTGACTTGGAATACACCAGAATGTCATCCAGGAATACTATCACAAACTTGTCTAGATAGTCCCTGAATACACCATTCATTAGGCACATAAAAACAATGGGTGCGACCGAAAGCCAAAACGGCACCACTGTGAACTCGTAATGACCATACCTTGTTCTAAAGGCGGTCTTGTTGATGTCTTTATCCTTTATCCTTACCTGGTGATATCCCGACCTGAGGTCTATCTTCGAAAATATCTTCGCATTCTTTAACTGATCGAAGAGGTCATCAATCCTTGGCAGAGGATATTTGTTCTTTACAGTTACTTTGTTCAATTGTCTAAAATCGATACACAATCTCAACGTCCCATCTTTCTTCTTTACGAACAGGATCGAGGCACCCCAAGGTGACACACTTGGGCGTATATACCCCTTCCCTAGGAGCTCCTTGAGTTGCAATTGCAGTTCTTTCAGCTCCGATGTACTCATTCTGTAAGGAGATTTCGACACTAGAGTGGCTCCAGGAATCAAGTTTACAGAGAAGTCGATATCTCTTTTTGGAGGTAGTCTGGGTACCTCCTAAAATATATCCTCAAACTCCTTTAGTACCACATGGTATTCAATCTTTAAGACCTCATCCTTAGATGCTTCCTCAACATGGGTTGCAAATAATTGTCAGCGTTTCCTGTAGCACTTCTTCAACTGCATTACTGAGATTTCTCTGATAGCAACAACTCTAGGAATTCCTTGGACTATTTTCTGATTTCCCAATTAGACAGTCATAAGAACCTAAAGGCAGAATGTTCAATTCAACCTTTGTGCTCAGTCCATTCATGTCCATGGGACAAGACTTAACCAACTTAGTGACTTTTCTCTTGGTTCCTATAGCGAGCTACACTAACCAAGACTTTTCATGTTTTCTTCTCGACAATTGCAAACTTTCCACCACTCTAGGATCTATATAACTATGGATAGCCCCTAAATCAATTAAAATAGTAAAGGCGTGGTTGTTGATCATACCTTCTACTTCAATCATGGTGGTGGTGGACAATCTTATGAAGCTACCCATTTTATTCCACTAAAGACTACTCACAAGGCAGCTAACGTTGCCAATATTTTTATGAGGGAAATAACACGATTGCATGAAATTCCCAAGACAATTGTGTTTGACAGAGACCCAAAATTTACCTCAAATTTCTGGAAAGGATTATTTAAGGGGTTCAAAACGAATCTGAACTTTAGTAAAACCTATCATCCTGAGTTGGATGGGCAGGCAGAGTGGGTGAATCGAGTAATAAAAGACATATTGAGGATGTATGTGATGGACAAACCATCGAAATGGGAAGACTACCTACACTTGGTAGAATTTGCCTACTATAATGGGTATCAAGCATCATTGAAGATGAGCCCATTTGAAGCACTTTATGGCAGAAACTGCAATACTCCAGTAAATTGGGATAATCCAACTAAAGGGGTAGTAGTTGGGCCAGAGTTGCTCAAGGATATGGAAGAGCAAATGCTGAAAATTAAGCAGAATTAAAGGCTGCCCAAGATAGGTAGAAAAGTTATGCTGATAAAAACAGAACCCACAGAGAGTTTAAAGTGGGCGACCATGTTTTCCTGAAAGTGAAAGCTAACATAAGTTCCCTGAAGCTGGGAAGCTGCTCCAAGTTGGCAGCGAGATTTTGTGGGCCATTTGAAATCCTAGAAAGGATTGGGCTAGTTGCATTACCTGCATCCATGAATGTACATAATGTGTTTCATGTTTCATTTCTTAAGAAATATATACTTGATGCTAATCATGTTATCGATTGGAATGTGATTCAGGTGGAGCAAGAAGGTGTCTTGCAAGTGCATCCTGTGCGCATATTGGACTGAAAATGCAAACAACTTCGGAATCAAGCCATAGGGCTTGTAAAGTTCCAATGGACTTGGTACAGTCTTGAGGACGCGACATGGGAGCATCAGGATGCTATGCGGGCATAATACCCTCATATTTTTGAAGATTTTGGAAATCTTGTTGATGTTGTGTAAAAGTTGCACTGAGAACAGTGCAAAAATAAGGGGAGGGGATTGTAATACCCCAAGGACGTGCCCCAGTTATGTATATGTATTGTAAACATGTTTTATAGGTTGGTAAGCCAAGTGTATATAAGCTGGTGGGCTTATGTGTTTATTAGGCAGGAGAGCCTAGGAGTTAAAGGCCAGGACCCCTTTTTTGTATATGTAATTATGCATATCATTAATATAATATATAAACATCGTTGCGTGCCGACTGACCACGAAGAAAGAGTGATGGGGGACTAAGCTTCCACAGAATGGGTAAGGGAAAGCAGTCTGAAAGTTTGGAAGAGGGGCTAAGCTTGAGTGCTTAAGTCCTTGAGATAATTATTTATTATTATTCCAAAGTGGTGTGAAAGGTATATTTTTATCCTAAGTTTCTGGAAAAGGGAACACATACTTGATGGAGTGCATGCATCTTCATGGGTGACATGTGTTGGCCTAGGCACATGCAATTTAACCCAATAATTGAGCCGTGATGGGGGTCCATCCTCCATTTTTCCGTCAGCTATCTGAACCGTTTGTGGTGGGTGTTTGATCTCTGCATACCCTCACAGAACTCTTAAAATAGAAAATCGTGATGTTTTCCTAAGGAGCTGACGCATCCTCCGTCTGAACTGTCTGAGTCTGCGTTCGACCTCTGTGTTGATTCCTTGTCACACACCCTTAAAACCAGTGGAAAACTCATGGACTAAGCCATGTCTCATGTGTGTCCTGTGAACCCAATTTATCCGCACTGCAAATCCGAGTTCGTGCTTAACTGTTTGGGTTGCTGTCTTCTATGAAACCTGAGCATACCGTAATTGTCTATGCCACATGTGTTATAATTGTGGGTTGTTGTGGCCATGTAGTCCCTTGGTTGAGTGTGATTTTCTACCGTCATCTGTTCCTTGCTGAGCCTTACTATTGTCGTCCTTGTGCTGGAATGGAGCTGAAGAAGCAGGTTGTCAGGCCTGTGTGCAACACTCTCCCCATGTGAGAGAGGTGGTTGTGGTTGAAGAAGTAGGTTGTCAGGCCTGTGAGTGACTCTCTCTAGGTGAGAGAGTGCGCAGAGGAAGTGAGAACTCCTGGAAGGGGTCCTGTAGCTGCGAAAGACCTCGGAGAATTTTGGTCCAGCTTGTTGCTGAAGCCCAAGGCAAGGGAGGTTTAACAGTCGAAGGACTGTCCTGGTGACAGTGAAGGTGTATACTCCTGGGGTGTGAAAGGCATGTGGGGAATGAGAGTCTCTGAGCAATGGGAATAAGTGGCTCCTGGGAGAGAATCCATCCTCATAAACTATGTGTCTTCATGTTGACCTTTCCTAGTCTAGGATTCCCTTGCCCGGTGGAGCTTAGTCCCAGCTCGGGGGTGACCTACTGTTGAGAGTGATGAGAAGCGCGGTGTAAAGGCTAGGAGGTTCGTGGAAGGTCTGCATGTAGTGGTGGAGTTACTCCAGTTTCAAAGAAACGTATCATTATGTGTTTAATTTCAATTAAAATGCATGTATGTGATGCTTGTATTTTTTCATGTATTCCGTTGCATGTATGAATTGTTGTTAATTCTATTTAAGTCTGTATGATGGCAGTAACTCTAGGTTAAATGTGTTATTTTGATTTAATGCATATTATATATAAGTGTATGTTCCGCGTAGTGGCATTGCCCGACAATGGGGTTGATGACCAAGGACATTACAATATGCTCTGATACCATTTTGTAACGTCCCTGACCATCAACTCCACTGTCGGGCAATTCTACTATGCGGAACAATCTCATACATATATATAATTAATGAAAATTAACCAAACAATACAGAGTAATCACAGGATTATTGCTAACATACAAAAATAATGGAATAATAAACTTACTGTTATTAATTATGAACATGCATATGCATATAATGACTCATCATTCTATGCATATGCACGTTCATAATTAATAACAGTAAGTTTATTATTTCAATTTTCTGAACACAAAATTTTATGTAGTCTCTATTCCTATGACTACCTGGCTTGCAACTTTCCTGTTGCAATGTTTAACAACTCCATGAAATGTTCTCAGCTTCATGAGTTAACAACATTTCAGCTGTTAGTAACAATTATTTTCATGCAAAAAAGAACATATATACATGCACTCACAAAATGCATTTAAGTATACACTTCCATCACTTACTATGCATGAGTGCAATTCTCAATGCATACTTATTCAGTGCACCTTGCATTGAATTACATAATTCTCTTTATCTTAGTCATGTATCTCACCATCCATGAGTTGGAATTCTTGCCAATGTGTTGACACATTCTCCACACACTTCCTATTGTCTTCCCAATTAATTGGATGCCTTCCTTTTCGACCTGAACACTACACCAAGAATATAATTCTGTGGTGATCATTAGTGTTAGCAAAAAGGTTGCAGTCCAAGTTTTATTTAAGCTTTTAGTACTCGTGTGGCTCATAACCTTTCCATATCCTTACCTTGCCATATCCAACCATGTCCTAGTCTCATACATGACTAGCTTACTGGCATTCATTCCTATAACCAGTTCTTATCTTTTAATTCTTTGGTTATTACCCCATAACCATATTAACATGACATTCTCATATGTCAGTGTGTGCATTCAAAGCTAAGAAGCTTTGAATTAATACAAGCCTCCAACCTTTACCACATCCAGTGGTATGCATTCAAATAATATAATCATGTGATTGTATATAATAAGTATGGCTGAGGAAATTCTTACCTAAATTTCCTTTTAGCAATTATGCAAAAAGAGTAATAAAAATTCATACCTGCATGACTGCCATTAATAAATTTTATACTACTTGAAAGTCTGATGGCAGTAGAAGCTTTCATGCTTCTTTTATCAAACTTATAACCAACACTTCAGCTCTCTTTTGTTTCCCTCCTTATTCAACAACATCACCAACAACATTTGCAAACACGCAAGAATTTTTTCCTTTGGCTGACCCAACAAGCCGTAACATACTTGCTGCCACATAAATTGCAACAACTTCTTTCTCCCTATAAAACTTTTCCTTGTTGATCCCAGAAGTCTACAATTCTTCCTAGATTCTTTGATCTTCTTGTGCTCTCATTGTAGTCACTGTACATGACTATTTTTGTCCTAAGCACTTTCCATCCAAATCACTCTTGGTTGCCTTTGCATTTATAGTCCCAAACTAAGCTTTAACCTTCAACTTTCATTAATTTTTTGTGTCCAACTAACCCAATCTCGTACTTGGATGAATCAAATTCCACACCAAGTTGTTTTATAGACTCTGCATTCTTCAACATCCAGTTACTATTCAGGACTGAACTTCTTCAGACCTTTCCCGATGGTATAATTTAGTACTTGAGGTTTTCTTGTACTCTTCGTTTCTCTTTTGCTAGCTGCATAGAATTAACTGGAAGTCCTTCTTTTACCTTACCATCATAGATTCAAGTGATACCTCCAACTTCTTGTGTTGTCACTCATGGCTCTATGGGAATTCATTGTTATATAAGGAGTATGTCTCCTGAATTAACCTGGTTATGATCCCATAACCAATCATAACATAATATGCAACTGACATTTTATCTAAGTGCATTGTAGCATCAACAACACTTACACACTTTATGCCTTCGGCCATTACATATGAATTTAAATACTGAAAATTAATTGAGGGAATCCTTACCTCGATCCCCTTCAACATGTATGCATCAACATAAACTAAACGCATACCTGCCTGGTTGTTACCAACCTGCTTGTTTTTGTCTGACCAACTGATATTTGTAGAAGCTCACAGACTTGCCCCTTCATCATTTTGATCACCATTCCTGCCATCCTCATGGGTCTTCACCTCGATGGAAATTATAAGCAACAACAACATCCACATATTTAACCCTGCTGTATCATTTTTCCTGAATACATACTCCATCCTTTAGTCACACTCAAACGTTATTTTATAATAATAGACTATTCTAAGTTCACCAGCATGTTATATGCATATCCAAGCATGTACATATGCAAAATTACACATCCATATTGATGCAGACCCCCCCTTGCTCTCCTCGGGTCTGCACGACCTCTCGATCTAAGATCTTTCTTCCTTCTGAGTCGGATCGACCATTCAGGCTCCTTATTGAACCCAAAACAATTATACACAGGCACCCTTTTCTCCTAAGGCGTAGGTCCTATGATACCTGCGACCTTTTTTTGCACGCTTCTGAAACGTCAAGTTTCAGGCGCTCGCTCCTTTTTCATTATCCCCTTCCTTCATATGGCATTGGGCTGTGACCTTACGGAAAACTGTGATTGCAGGCGTGGGCAAGAGTGGTTTTAGGCCAATGTGCATTTTGCCTCGCAATTAACCTCCAACTGCCACATATCACTTTGTTAAAACCATGGTATAAATTGCGGCCCGCTCTCAGACTTTTAACATCTGAGCAAGTTCTGGCCCCGCAATTCTTCCCGACCATTGATCTCTCGATTTCGACGATGATTTGTGATCAATGGCGGCTATCTATCCTCCTTTCTTGTCTTTCACCTGCCTTCCCAGACCCCGTTGACACGTATCTCTCTTCCAAACCAACGACTACGATTGATTCCAGCCCTTCGACCCTCGGGAGTTTCAACTCTCAACTATCTACTTTTCCCTGTATGACAATCTTCCAGAGTGGAAGATCTATTAACACCTGTCCTCAACAATCAGACGATTCTGATGAACTACGACTCTTCGGCCTTCTGGAGTTCTCACGTATCCACACACACAAATCTCCGTAGTGAATTTCCTCGGATTGACAGATCATCTGCCACACCTCCTCTCCAAATCAATGACCTTGATTCTCCTCGGGACTTTGTCTCTTTCTGACCAAGACCAGATCAACGGTCCTTCGACCTCCTCCTAAATCAACGATCGAGATCTCCTTCGGGACTTCGACGTTTTAGCCCTCTACTTTCCTCCGGAGTTCTAGATTTGGTGCCACGCATCCACTTTCACATCGACGACTCTCATCTGCTTCGAGACTTCGGGGTTCGACAGTCTCAATTCTCAACTGAGACCCCAGTGAAATTCACCCAGAGATGTCAATCTATCGACACATACTCCTCGTGGTGATCAACGACTAGGACCTACTTTGGGTCTTTACCCAAAGTCTACAGGCTTACGCTACCTGTCCTCTGGATCCAACGACTGACGTTTACTTTGGATGCTCTGACAGTTGACGTTTACTTCGGGTCTTTACCCAGAGTCTATAGGCTTACGCCACCTCTCCTCCTTGACGATGGATGGTCCCAAATCACTTATGGACTTCAACAAGTCCACTCTCCTGCACACACAAGGGTTAAGTCTCGTGAGCTTACCTCCGGATCCAACGGTTGCTGGTCCTTCGTGCTCAGACCCAACGGATGGGATCTGTTCCTTTCCTTAGCGCTCTCCTTTTCTTTCCTGGACACGGATCTAACGGTCCAGGCTCCTCCCCACAACCGATCTGACGACTGTTGTCGCTCCTACTCTTGAGCTTTTAACTTCTTCCGACTTGGAAGAGTTTTGTCAGTGTTCAAAGGCTTCGACCTTTGACCTTTCTCCTGCGAGTCCGCCTCTTGGATCTCATCTTCGCTCACATAACCGTTATCTCTTCTGAGCTTTAGGACTTGGAATGAGTCCATCTCCCACACACTCCTTGCATTATCTCTTTTGAGCTTTTTGATTTACTTAGTCTCTTAAGGGTCTCGACCCTTCTGCTTCCTTTTCAAGGAAAACTTTGTGCCCTCCTGGCATCCTTCTATTCAAAGCACACCTTGCTAAATGATTTCTACAAAGTGTTCAACAACTTTGTGAGTATCTTCCTCTAATACTCTTCTCCCTGAACTTAACAAAGAGTTCTCAGTGACTCTATCTCTCTCTGAACTCAACACAGAGTTCTTCCTGTGCACTCCATGCACTTTCGTTGATGAAGGTTCAACGATATCTCTCCTGAGCTTCTCTGAGGTTGTCTCACCTCTTTCAACACACTCCTTGCATACAATGGGCACTCCTTGTGGACAATGTGCACTCCTTGCACTCACAACTCACATGAGAGAAACAATTGAAACTTATTCATTACTTCACCAGTTCACACATTACTCTGCGGTCCAACACCACTTCTGTCATGGTTTTACGATACCGCTACACCTCTTGAGCTTCTTAACACGTCCAAGGTAACCTCTTGGCACTCAGGACATTCCGAGGTTCGAAATTGGTCCATCCGGACACAATTTCCACTTGAAACCTTGGGTCCAATGCCCACTTATCCAGCCCATCCAGACTCAACATTGAAACCTTGGGTCAGAACTTGAGTTTTGTCCATTTCGACAACAACTCCTTTTGAAATTCTCTCTTCAACTTCCACTAACATGGCCCATCCCGGCTCAGTGTTGGAACCATGATTTGATACCATTTTGTAACATCCCCGACCATCAACCGGCCTGGGAAATGCCACTACTTAGCTCTAACTTAGGTGTGATACCAAACTGTAGCATCCACGACCCTCCACAAAGACCGGGCAATGCCACTATTGCGAAATATTCACATATAAATATTTTATGCATTAAATCAAATTAACACATTTTAACATATAGTTACTGTTACCATTCAGATTTAAATAGGATTAACAACAATTCATACATGCAACAAAACACATGATAACATTCCAACATTATGCATAACATAAAATTAAGAAGATAAATTATACTTATCTTTCAACTAAAATAACACCACCAACTACGTGCAGACCTTCCACGAACCTCCCAGCCTTAGACCGTGTTGCTCATCACTCTCAATAGTAGGTCACCCCCGAGCTGGGACTAAGCTCCACCGGGCAAGGAAATCCTAGGCTAGGAAAGGTCAACAGGAAAACATGCAGTTTATGAGGATGGATTCTCTCCCAGGAGCCACTTATGCCCACTGCTCACTAACTCTCATTCCCCACATGCCTCTCCCACCCCAGGAGTATACACCTTCACTGTCACACCGGACAGTCCTTCAGTTGCTAAACCTCCCTTGCCTTGGGCTTTAGCAACATGCCGAACCATAATTCTCCGAGCTCTATGGCAGCTAAATGACCCCTTCCAAGAGTTCTCACTTCCTCTGTGCACTCTCTCACCTGGAGAGAATCGCTCATAGGCCTGACAACCTCCCTCTTCAACCACAACCACCTCCCTCACCTGGAGAGAGTGTTGCACATAGGCTTGAAAACCTGCTTTTTTAGCTCCGTTCCAGCACAAGGAGGACAACAGTATGGCTCAACAAGGAACAAACAACGACAACGATCACACTTAGCCAAGGGAATGCGTGGACACAACAACCCATAGTTATAACACACACGACATAAACACTTATGGTATGCGCAAGTTTCACATAGGACACGGGTCAGCTTCACGGATTTGATTTTCAGAGGTGCGTGGCTATGCAGAGGTCCAGTGCAGAAACAAAACGGTTCACGGGAAGGATTCCCGCTAACTCAGGCGAAGTATGAAAGGATGGGAAGCGAACAACCCTCCCGTGAGGATTTCCTTCACTGTGCGCGGGTATGCAGATGCAGACGCAGAGACAAAATAGGTTTAGACGCCCCTGATCCCCGTGAATTCAGGCGGAGGATGACATAATGCAAGAGCAAACCCCCAACACGGTTGACTTCTGTAGCTTTAACTGCATGCACCCATGTCGACACTTGTCTTCGTGGAGCTGCATGCACTACATTTGCATTCGTTCCCCTTTCCCAATAACTTAGGACAACACTCATCAATTGTCCACCTTAGCCTTTAGTAAATAATAATAAATTATTATCCCCTTTAGAGGTAATCCCCCTATCTTAGCCCCTAGGCCCACACACTTAGCCTCCTCCCTTACCCAACCTTGTGGAAGCTTAGTCCCCTGTCACTCTTTCTCTGTGGTTAGTTTGCACGCAACGATGTTTTTATTTTATTAATGATCAACATAATTACGTATACAAATCAAGCTCCTGGCATTTAACACCTATGTTCTCCGGCCTAGTAAACACATAAGCCCACCAACTTATCAACACTTGGCTCACCAGCCTATAAACATGATTACAATTCATAATATAACTGGGGCCCATCCCTAGGGATATTACATTGGCACTCTGTACAGCTATATCTTCCCCACCTTTGCACTCCGCACATGTATATTCCATGCACTACCAACACTTAGTCTATTTTCAACCCTTGTGCGAAAAATTCATACATGTCATCCTCTTGCACTCCAGTCCATGTCATTATGACAAGGCACGTAATTTGCACGATAATCGAGTCATTTTATAGCACGTTGATTTGCTCGCATTTACGAGGAAGGGGCAGAGATTTAGAGATTTAGAACTAATGAAAAGTAAATATCACATTTTTCTATGAGTTGTCTAATGGTTTCTATTTATGATTACCCATGTTCCGAAGGTAATTCATGTGGGGAAAAGACATTTTAGTAAATAGGTGTCATGCACTTGGCCTTAAAGCAATTCAAGACCCGTAATGTATTTATCTTCTAAATTTTTTATAGTCAGAAGCCTTTTTACTTAGCCATTTTTTTATGTTGTATGGAGGCTTTTGCTATGATCATATCTCTACACTGCGCACAAATATATCTTCCGTACCTCCACACTTCGCACATATATATCCCCCGCACAACCGATAGTTTGTCTATTTTCAACCCTTATGCAAAGTATTCATACGACTCATCCTCCTGCACTCTCGTAGTCTATTTTCAACCCTTGTCTGAAGAATTCATACCATTCATCCTCGACACTTCCGTACCTCCGCACTTCCTCCCTCTGCTGTAACGTATTTGTCTTTCAAAAATTTCCTAATCAAAAGCCTTTTTACTTAGCCATTTTTCAGGTTGTATAGAGGCTTTTGCTATGACTATATTTTTGCACTCCACACAACTATATCTTCCGCACAACATGCATGTGCCAAGAGTTAAGGGATGAAAGAGTATATCATGAGATGTGGTGTGATCATTCATCAGGCACTCGCTCCTTTTTCACTAGCCCCTTCCTTCATACGGCCCTGGGCTGTGACCTTACAAAAAACTGTGATTGTGGGCATGGGAAAGAGTGGTTTTAGTCCAACCCGCTTTTCGCCCCACAATTCACCTCCAGCTGCCACACATCACTTTGTTAAAACCGTGGTATAAATTGTGGCCTGCTCTCAGATTTTTAACATCTAACCAAGTTCTAGCCCCATAATTCTTCCCGACCGTCGATCTCTCGATTTCAGAGATGATTTGTGATCAACGACTGCTATATATACTCCTTTACTGTCTTTCACACGCCTTCCCAGACCTCCATGATCTATCGACACATAGCTCTCTTCCAAACCAACGACTACGATTGATTCCAGCTCTCAGGCCCTCAGGAGTTTCAACTCTCAACTATCTACTTTTCCTTGTATGATAATCTTCCGGAGTGGAAGATCTATTAACACCTGTCCTCAACAATTGGACGATTCTAATGAACTACGGCTCTCCGGCCTTCGGGAGTTCTCACGTCTCCACACACACAAATCTCCGGAGTGAATTTCCGGGAAGTGACATATCTTCTACCACGTGTCCTCTCCAAATCAGTGACCCTGATTCTCTTCGGGACTTTGGATCTTTCTGACCAAGACCAGATCAACGGTCCTTCGACATCCTCCTCGATCAACGATTGAGATATCCTTCGGGACTTCCGCGCTTTCACCCTCTGCTTTTCTCCGGAGTGCTCCATACCCGGAGTTATAGATCTTGTGACACGCATCCACTTTCACATCAGCGGCTCTCATCCGCTTCGAGACTTTAGGGTTCAATAGTCTCAATTCTCAACTGATATCCTAGTGCAATTCACTCAGAGATGTTGATCTATCGACACGTACTCCT
This sequence comes from Picea engelmannii, assembly GCA_009831015.1. Taxonomy (NCBI): domain Eukaryota; kingdom Viridiplantae; phylum Streptophyta; class Pinopsida; order Pinales; family Pinaceae; genus Picea; species Picea engelmannii. Next base: position 28,369 of record ML783063.1, read on the forward strand.
CCCGACGATCAACAACCAGGACCTACTTCGGGTCTTTACCCGTAGCCCACAGGCTTACGGCACCTGTCCTCTGGATCAAACGACTGACGTTTACTTCGAACGCTCTGACAGTTGACATTTACTTCGGGTCTTTATCCAGAGTCTACAGGCTTACGCCACCGGTCCTCCTTGACGATGGATGGTCCCAAATCACTTCGGGACTTCGACAAGTCCACTCTTCTACGCACTCAAGGGTTAAGTCTCATGCACTTACCTCCGGATCCAACGGTTGCTGGTCCTTCGCGCTCAGACCCAATAGATGGGATCTGTTCCTCTCCTCAACGCTCTCCTTTTCTTTCGTGGACACAGATCTAATGGTCCAGGCTCCTCCCCACAATTGATCTGACGGTTGTTGTCGCTCCTCCTCTTGAGGTTTTAACTTCTTCTGACTTGGAAGAGTTTTGTCAATGTTCAAAGGCTTCGGCCTTTGAACTTTCTCCTGCGAGTCCGCCTCTTGGATCTTGTCTTCGGTCACGTAAGCGTTATCTCTTCTGAGCTTTAAGACTTAGAATGAGTCCGTCTCCCATGCACTCCTTGTGTTATCTCTTCTGAGCTTTTCAATTTACTCAGTCTCTTAAGGGTCTCGGCCCTTCTGTTTCCTTTCAAAGGAAAACTTCATGCCCTCCTGGCATCCTTCTGCTCAAAGAACACCTTGCTAAGAATTTTCTACAAAGTGTTCAACAACTTTGTGAGTATCTTCCTCTTATACTCTTCTCCCTGAACTCAACAAAGAGTTCTCAGTGACTCTATCTCTCTCTGAACTCAACATAGAGTTCTTCCTGTGCAGTCCTTGCACTTCCGTTGATGAAGGTTCAATAATATCTCTTCTTAGATTCTCCGAGGTTAACTCACCTCTATCAACGCACTCCTTGTAGACAATTTGCACTCCTTGCACTCACAACTCACATGAGAGAAACAATTGAAACTTATTCGTTACTTCACCAATTCACACATTACTCTGCAGTCCAACACCACTTATGTCATGGTTTTACGATACTGCTACTCCTCCTGAGCTTCTTAACACAACCAAGGTAACCTCTTGGCACTCAGGAACGTTCTGAGGTTCGAAATTGGTCCCTCTAGACGAAATTTCCACTTGAAACCTTGGGTCCAATGCCCACTTATCCAGCCCATCAAGGTTCAATGTTGAAACCTTGGTTCAGAACTTGAGTTTTGTCCATTTCAACAACAACTCCTTCCGAAATTCTTGCTTCAACTTCCACTAACATGGCCCATCCAGGCTTAGTGTTGGAACCATTGTTACTGGATATATCAGTATATGCGGACACTAACAAATCTCCCTAGATCCACCTCGATCTAGAACAAAACAAGACAAGACATGACTCTTTCCCTAAGTTGTAATCATCGAATCTACTACCAGGAAGGAATGAGTGACATACCTTTATATCGCTTCATTAAGTCTTTTTTGTTCCTACTTCGCTCTGGTGCTCTTGTGATATCAAGTCCAAGACAACACAAACCAACCGAAGTGAAGATAGCGAAGTATATTCAATGACAACCTATGCATATGATCAAGGAGTTATGCAATAAAATAAAAGAGATTTTATGGGAAAGGGAGATGCCACTGTATTGTATTAAATGAAAGTAGAAGATACAACCATATCGCCTTGATGTCGCGAGCTTCATTTCAGGGGTCCTTGGTTCCAACACACACACTTGCTCTACACTTGTATGAAGAAGATCCAGTATGGCTTGATAGACAAATGGACGCCTCAAGCTTCAATTCGAACAGGGTTCCTCACACAATTCTTTCATCAATTCTCCATTCAATCTTTCTTAACCTCTTCCTTGAGAAACCCTTCATTATATATGAGAAGGAGAGATGGTTTAAGGGATGAGGATGATCCCACTAAATCTTAGAAGTCAGTAGTATGCCAACCATGCGAATGCCAACTCATTTTCTAGAAGATCCTCTTTTAGAACCTTCGTAACTTCCTCTTCCTTTTAAGCTTTAAAACATATTCACACCCTACCTATAGAGTAGATTGCGAACACCTCGCAGGCTAGGTATAGGGTTGCCTGCGAGAATCAAGATTCTCGCACCCTACAACATAGTTAGCCTGCAAAATCATCTTAAACATATGTTTTATGGAAGAAGACAATAGTCACTTTTCTCAGGCAAAAGGTCCTTATGGGAGCCTGAACACATAACTGTAGAGACACCACCAGAGTGACCAAAATAATGTGTAATAGAATGCCCCCCAAAGTATGAGGCTGGAACTCGTGACAGCCAGAATACTTTGTAAAATGTGTGTGTGTGTCAGAAACAAGGATCACACCTAATCGAAAACCTGCAAACAATCAAGCATCTGCAGAATATAATACCAGTTCTGAGGTAGGCATTCCCATGCTCAGACCACAAATGAATGAAATCATAAATGTAGGACATGGCCACCAATCATACATTGTGGATCCATGTCACCAAAATACCACATAGCCACCAGGAATACACTATGGATCTATGTGTTTAGATGATGCAGATTAGGACATAGCCACACGACATACAAAGTGGATCTACGTGTCAATACAAATCATAAATACTCCAGTGCAACCTAGGACAAAAAAGATGAGACCCAGGGTCTTCAATCCCGTCGTCTGAAAAGTATGAATCTAGCCATGTGATTACATGTGTCGAAGTCGAACATGGTAGAAACCACTTGATTACCGGTCATTGATGAAAACCGTTAACAAGTGCGAGGGAAACCACCATTGATGTCAATGACTCCCAAGGTACCTAAGTACAATCTGAACGAATGTGAATAAATGAGATGAAGTCGAACATTCGACGGAATCTCTCGATCAGGGACCAATGATGTGAATCCATTGTCGAAAGTGAAGAGACCTTCCATTAAGGCATGCAGGTTCTAAGGTACTGAATGATTTCTAAGACTTATTTCCGGATAATGAGTTGGAGTCGACGGAAAAAGACTCTCATAGGACGGCCTTGATGTATCCCCCATCAATGACACGAAATAAGTAACAAATTTTGAGGGTAATTCAAAGTACTAATATGATTTGAAACGGACATAGGGAAGGCTGACATGGTAAGAATGGACAACTACAGATGGCCGACTCAATGGAGGGCTTGTTTGGACTTCTCTTGAACATATGAAAGACATGACAATGGTCTTGGCAGCATTGACTCAAAGACAACCCGAGATATGACCTTGTAGTAAGTCAGACGAGAGACAAATGGATTTCCCAACCCGGATTCAAATGACGAGCAAGGAGTGTCATGTTCAAGAGCGACGCTTACTGCCACCAATAGAAATACGAAGGTATATCCCTTTCCCAAAATTTCCCCCACCATTTCTGGCGAGTACCTCTTTATTTTTACACAAGATTGAGGAGAATAACATATGCTTGTTGATGTAAGCTCATCCTTCAGACGAGTCCCTCAGAATACATTTAACAAACCCTAGGAAGGAGTGGTTCGGTCCCACATGGGCCTTTCAATGTTTGTTTTATGAGTCCAAAGAAAGAAAACTCATGGGTTTTTCATGTTTATAGAGTCTAAAAAATACTTAAAGAGAACTCTCTCAGATTCTTTTTCGTAAAGCAGTCTGATGAGATCGAAAAAGAGATAAACTATCGCTCAACATACGTTTTCTTCAAATACTTTAACGAGCGTGAAAAGAACAAGATCGCTCGACAATCTTTTCATGTTTAGAGAATCTAAAAAGAGCTTAAAGGGAACTCCAAGGGCTTCCTTTTTTGTATAATCTTTACGAGTCCGAAAAAGTGATAAAAGTAAACTTGGTTACATTCTCATTGATTTACGAGCACGAGAAAGAACAAAGACTAAGCTCGGTAACTTATTTTCATGTATTTACGAGCATGAGAAAGAACAAAGACTAAGCTCGAGATTGTTTTCATTTTTACACAAGCTTAAAAACTAAAGAAAACTATGCTTGGGCCCGGTTTCATTTTTACACAAGCTTGAACCAGAGGAAACTATGCTTGAGGTAGGTGGTTTCAGTTTTACACAAGCTTGAACCATAGAAAACTATGCTTGAACTTCCCAACACATAACAAAGGTATGGTCGATACTTTAGCCCCGAGCTTAAGAAGCTAGCAGCTCAACTTCAGCATGAAGTCCAGAGGTTGAGGCAAATTCCCCCCAAGCTTCATTTCATCCAACTGCAAAGGAGAATGAAATGAAGTTTCAAATACTAGACGAAGGGCTTGACTCAAACAAAGAGGGGGAAGTTGTTTCATTTTTTAACGACCTTGACACATGAGAAGAACTATGCTCATAACCTCTATTTCATTTTTGAACGAGGTTGTCACAGAGACGAAAAAAAACTATCCTCCTAAGTGGTTTCATTTTTTAACGAGCTTGAAATCAGAAAACCATGCTTAAAGACCTCTGTTTCATTTTTTAACGAGGTTGCCTCAGAGACGCAAAAAACTATCCTCAAAGTCTCTCTTCTTGATCATGGATTCCAAGAGGACAATGCTCCAGAATGATACCATGTCAAGGGACAAAACTCAGTCATGGCTTCCAAGAGGTCTTCACTGGAAGGAAGAAACACACTCTGGAAGGACACCATGTCGAGGGTCATGATAGGAGTAAAGAGATCAAGCTCTAACAACCCTATTGAAGAGATCACCATGTCAACTATTGGATCTAAGTCATCAGAAGTTGAAGCCATGGCCGACAACGCCACATAATTGACCTGTGGCGGGGGTGATACTGTCTGCATATAAGAACCATTTAGGGAGTCAATCCAGTCGGGGTCAATGAATGAAAGTTGATCAACAGTCACAACTCGTCCATCGTGAGGGAAAGATATCACACGAAAAAGAGTAGACACAATAGCTTTCATGGCATAGACATAATCTCACCCAAGGAGTAAAGAGAAATCCAAGGGGTCTTGGACTACCATGACATCAATAAAGACAGTTTTCCCTCCCAAAGTTACAGGAAATTGAGGAAGGGTCCCTAAAGGTTGACTAGTTCTTCTGTTAAAATCTAACAGATTCTGCGTAACCGGCACAAGCTGAGGAAAACCCAAAGCTTGCCAAGCAAGAGAGGATGAAATACTAACGGATGCACCTTCATCTATCAGTGTTTGAGGAACGTCTCGACCACAAACCTGTACTATGATCTGGAAAGGAATGTGAGAGGGAAGATGAGGTTTAGTTAACACACCCCAATCAAAACGGATGGCCTCATTACTTGGAGGGGGTTCCATGGGAGGAGGAGGAATACCCACTGGCATGGTAGATTTTGTATCAATGAGAAAAACATGGGCAGTATTGGGTTTACTCTCTAGAGGGAGAGTAGGATCGACCGATGGAGAGATCAGATCGACCACTTGGGTTTCATTCTTCAAGGGGAGAATGGGGTCGACAGGTGGAAATGGATCGACCGCTTGGGTTTCACTCTCTAACGGGGGAGTGGGATCGAACGAGGATGGGATCAGATCGACCACTTGGTCAACTGGTTCAACTAAGGATGTGACCAGATTGACCACATGATCAACCAGACTGACCGACGAAGGGGCCATATTGATCATTCCATCAACTATAGGGTGGTTGAGAGAAAGTTTATGATAAGCAGCTGGAAGTTGAGGTTGTGAAACAATCATGTCTTCTAGTAATTTCGAGGCTTTGTCCATACGAGGGTAAAGGTCAGTTAGATGACTCCCTTTGCATAACATACACATGAACTTGACTTTACTTTTCTTCTTCCCAACGGTATCGTGACTAGTTGACGGGAGCTCATCAACATGTTGTTCAAAGGCTGACGACATGGGTTGATGAGGGTGTGTATACCATACTTCTATAACCTTGGATATACCAGGGCAATCCTTAAGAAGATGGCTACCCTTACAAAGCCTGCAAGTGTACTTGGGCTTACGAGTTGTTTGGGTGATCTTGACATCATCAACGCTCCTAGCACGATTAACAGTAACTGGTTGTTTTCCAACATGTCTGGTAGTGGTTGGAAGTTTAGACCCTTGCTTATTTTTCTTCTTCTTATTCTTCCTTTTCTTCTTCTTCTTATCCACTGAGCTACTAGCTTCAGAGCTTTCACTCGACGAAGAAGATGAAATGGAAGGAGACCTTGCAATCGAAGAAGGCGAAGAAGACCTTATTGGTGAAGAAGGTGAAGGGTCAACATGAGGTTGATGTTCTTGGGGGGAAGTGCTTGCAACAGAAGCACTAGTTGCATTCGAGATTACCTGATTGGAAAACAACCATACTGGTAATCCAATTGTGAGACCTGGAAGGCTCAAAGTAGCGATGTGAGGAGGACCAATGTTTCTGTAAGAAGGAAAAACAAAAGGTTCCCCTGGAGTAGGGGTTCCTTCATTAGTCATTCTGGGAAGTGATGCCATTAAAATAAAGATCCAATCTAGAGTCCACTAGGAAAAACAAACAACACACGCTAAAAATCTAGTAAGCAAGCAAGCAAACAAAACCTTCTCACAATGAGCTCACTAGTTGGTGATGAAATCCAACGTCGTGGGAACAAAGTAAGAAGGGGCTGAGATAGAGCAGGTGGAAAAGTTACGTTGACGACCTGCTTAACGGACTTACACCCTAGTGCAAGCTCCCACACATAAACGTGGGTATACCCTCTAAGGAGTCCGAGTGAGTTTGGCCAATGTCGATTCTGGGTACCGTGAAGACTTGCCCTTCCACAGTCACCTTGTGTAAAGACGCTAAAGAGATAGGCCACTAAGGTTACCAATCACTACAGTGATGCCTGGGGAAACAGTCGACAATCATATCCACATGCAAGGGTAGGGTATCTAGCCCGAAATAAACTTGAGATGCTTCCACTCATAATTGTGGGTATACCTTCAAGTGACCCCCATAATACACGCAATCTCTACACCAAGACCAACAAAGCAGGGTGAGTAACTCTACCAGTCTTAATACGACCTCGTGATTAACCCTTATGTGAGAAGGGATTCCCAGGACAAAATGTAATAAGTGGATTTCACCACTCCCTAACTAAAGATTCTATGTTCGTTTGCAGCTTTGGAAAGTTATCTTTCACACCTATTCCAAAGCCCTACATCTAATCTAATGTAGGTGTCCTACCAGAAAATATAAAAATGTTTAATCAATTTTTATAAGCGATTTATTTTATGGCTATTGTTACTCAAGAGGAAAATGGCGTGGACAAGATGGTGTTTTGACCGACTCAAAATTTATGCAAAGAGATGAATATGCAGTCTTTTCATTTCGATGAAAGCTATGCTACGAGAAGGGGAAAACATTTATCATCCCAAATCTACAACGTCCCAAAATTTTACTGAACTCATCGATATCAAGATTTCTAAGAAATGAGACAAATAGACTGTACACCAATACCCGATTCATGACCCCCCCGACCATGAGGGGATTTTTTTTAAAGAATTTAAGACCAAAAATCATGCAATTTCGCTACTTCAAATGCAAGGATGCCCCCAATCTAATGCAAACAAATAAATAAGATTTTTGTTTCAAAGAAACTAAAAGCAATAGCAAATCACTTCAAAAAAAAACACAACCCAAACAAATAATGTGTAACAACCATGCTTTGATACCATCTTGTAACATCCCCAGCCATCAACCGGCCTAGGCAATGCCACTACTCAGCTCTGACTTAGCTGTGATACCAAAATGTAGCATCCACGAACCTCCACAGAGACCGGGCAATGCCACTACTGCGAAATATTCACATATAAATATTATACGCATTAAATCAAGTTAACACATTTTAACATAGAGTTATTGTTACCATTCAGATTTAAATAGGATTAACAACAATTCATACATGCAATGGAACACATGATAACATTCCAGCATTTTGCATAACATAAAATTAAGAAGATAAATTATACTTATCTTTCAACTGGAATAACACCACCAACTACGTGCAGAGCTTCCAAGAACCTCCCAGCCTTAGACCGCGCTGCTCATCACTCTCAGTAGTACGTCACCCCCGAGCTAGGACTAAGCTCCACCGGGCAAGGGAATCCTAAGCTAGGAAAGGTCAACAGAAAGACACACAATTTATGTGGATGGATACTCTCTCAGTAGCCACTTATGCCCACTGCTCACAGACTCTCATTCCCCACATGCTTGTCCAACCACAGGAGTATACACCTTCATTGTCACACCGGACAGTCCTTCAGTTGCTAAACCTCCCTTGCCTTGGGCTTCAGCAACAAGTCAGACCAGAATTCTCCAAGCTCTGTGGTAGCTACAGGACCCCTTCCAAGAGTTCTCACTTTCTTCGCGCACTCTCTCACCTGGAGAGAATCGCTCACAGGCCTGGCAACCTGCCTCTTCAACCAGAACCACCTCCCTCACCTGGAGAGAGTGTTGCACACAGGCCTGACAACCTACTTTTTCAGCTCTGTTCTAGCACAAGGAGGACAACAGTATGGCTCAACAAGGAACAAACAATGACATCGATCACACTCAACCAAGGGATTGTGTGGACATAACAACCCATAGTTATAACACACACGACATAGACAATTATGGTATGCTTAGGTTTCACATAAGACGCGAGTCAGCTTCACAGATCTGTTTTTCAGAGGTGTGTGGCTATGTAGAGGTCTAGTGCAGAGACAAAATGGTCCTCAGGAAGGATTCCTGTGAACTCAGGCGGAGTATGGAAGGATGGGAAGTGAACAACCCTCCCGTGAGGATTTCCTTCACTGTGCGCAGGTATGTAGAGGCAAAACGGGTTCAGACGCCCCTGATCCCCGCAAATTCAGGCGGAGGATGATAGAATGCAAGAGCGAACCCCCAACACAACTGACTTTTGTAGCTTTAACTCCATGTGCCCAAGTCGACACTTGTCTTCTTGGAGCTGCATGCACTACATTTGCATTCGTTCCCCTTTCCCATGAACTTAGGACAACACTCACCAATTGTCCACCTTAGCCTTTAGTAAATAATAATAAATTATTATCCCCTTTAGAGGTAAGCCACCTAGCTTAGCCCGTAGGCCCACACACTTAGCCTCCTCCCTTACCCAACCTTGTGGAAGCTTAGTCCCTCATCACTCTTTCTCCGTGGTCGGTTTGCATGCAACGATGTTTATATTTTATTAATAATCAACATAATTACATATACAAAATCAAGCTCCTATCATTTAACACCTAGGCTCTCCGGCCTAGTAAACACATAAGCCCGCCAGCTTATCAACACTTGGCTCACCAGCCTATAAACATGATTACAATTCATAATATAACCGGGGCTCATCCTTCAGGATATTACATTGGCACTTCGCACGGCTATATCTTCTACACCTTCACACTCCGCACAGGTATATCCCCCGCACAACCAACACTTAGTCTATTTTCAACCCTTGTGCGGAAAATTCATACATGTCATCCTCTTGCACTCCACTCCATGCCATTGTGACAAGGCACGTAATTTGCACGATAATCGAGTCATTTTATGGCATGTTGATTTGCTCTCATTTACGAGGAAGGGGCAGAGATTTAGAGATTTAGAACTAATGCAAAGTAAATATCACATTTTTCTATGAGTTGTCTAATGGTTTCTATTTATGATTACCCGTGTTCAGAAGGTAATTCATGTGTGGAAAAGAAAGTTTAGTAAATAGGTGTCATGCACTTGGCCTTAAAGCAATTCGAGACCCATAATGTATTTATGTTCTTCAAATTTTATAGTCAGAAGACTTTTTAATTAGCCATTTTTTATGTTGTATGGAGGCTTTTCCTATGATCATATCTCTGCACTTCGCACAACTATATCTTCTGCACCTCCACACTTCGCAAATATATATCCCCCGCACAATCGACAATTTGTCTATTTTCAACCCTTATGCAGAGAATTCATACCACTCATCCTCCTACACTCTCGTAGTCTATTTTCAACCCTTGTCTGAAGAATTCATACCACTCATCCTCGACACTTCCGTACATCCGCTCTCTACTGTAACGTATTTTTCTTTCGAAAATTTCCTAATCAAAATCCTTTTTGCTTAGCCATTTTTCAGGTTGTACAGAGGCTTTTGCTATGACTATATTTTCGCACTCCACACAACTATATCTTCCACACAACATGCATGCACCAAGAGTTAAGGGAGGAAAGAGTATATCATGAGATGAGGTGTGATCATTCATCAGGCGCTCTCTCCTTTTTCATTAGCCCCTTCCTTCATATGGCCCTGGGCTGTGACCTTACGAAAAAGTATGATAGCGGGCATGGGCAAGAGTGGTTTTAGGCCAACCCGCTTTTCGCCCTGCAATTCACCTCCAGCTACCATGCATCACTTTGTTAAAACCGTGGTATAAATTGCGGCCCGCTCTCAGATTTTTAACATCCAGGCAAGTTCTGGCCCCGCAATTCTTCCCGACCATCGATCTTTTGATTTCAGCGATGATTTGTGATCAATGGGTACTATCTATCCTCCTTTTCTGTCTTTCACGTGCCTTCCTAGACCTCCATGATTTGTCGGCACGTAGCTCTCTTCCAAACCAACAACTACGATTGATTCCAGCTCTCTGGCCCTCGGGAGTTCCAACTCTCAACTATCTACTTTTCCCTGTATGACAATCTTCCAGAGTGGAAGATCTATTAACACCTGTCCTCAACAATCAGGCGATTCTGATGAACTCCGGCTCTTCGGCCTTTGTGATTTCTCACGTCTCCACACACACAAATCTCCAAGTGAATTTCCTGGAAGTGATAGATCTTCTGCCGTAAGTCCTCTCCAAATCAACGACGCTGATTCTCTTTGGGAATTTGGCTCTTTCTGACCAAGACCGGATCAACAGTTCTTCGACCTCCTCCTCGATCAACAATTGATATCTCCTTCAGGACTTCGATGCTTTAACCCTCTGCTTTCCTCCGGAGTGCTCTGTACCCCGAGTTCTAGATCTGGTGCCACACATCCACTTTCACATCGACGACTCTCATCCGCTTCGGGACTTCGGGGTTCAACAGTCTCAATTGTCAACTGAGACCCCAGTGCAATTCACTTGGAGACGTCGATCTATCGACACGTACTCCTCCTGGCGATCAATGGCCAGGACGTACTTTGAGTCTTTACCTGGAGTCCATAGGCTTACGCCACCTGTCCTCTGGATCCAATGACTGACGTTTACTTCGAACGCTCTGACAGTTGACGTTTACTTCGGGTATTTACCTGGAGTCTACAGGCTTATGCCATTGTCCTCCTTGATGATGGACAGTCCTAAATCACTTCGGGACTTCGACAAGTCCACTCTCCTGCGCACACAAGGGTTAAGACTCGTGCGCTTACCTCTGGATCCAACGGTTGCTGGTCCTTCATGCTCATAACCAACAGATGGGATTTGTTCCTCTCCTCAGCCCTCTCCTTTTCTTTCCTGGACACATATCTAATGGTTAAGGCTCCTCCCCACAACCGATCTGACGACTGCTATCACTCCTCCTCTTGAGATTTTAACTTCTTTCGACTTGGAAGAGTTTTGTCAGTGTTCAAAGTCTTTGGCATTTGACCTTTCTCTTGCGAGTTCGCCTCTTGGATCTCGTCTTCGCTCATGTAAGCATTATCTCTTCTGAGCTTTAAGACTTAGAATGAGTCTGTCTCCCAGACACTCCTTGTGTTATCTCTTCTGAGTTTTTCGATTTACTCAGTCTCTTAAGGGTCTCGACCCTTCTGTTTCCTTTCAAAGGAAAACTTCGTGCCCTCCTAACATCCTTTTGCTAAAATGATGAGCGTATCTTCCTCTGATACTCTTCTCCCTGAACTCAACAAAGAGTTCTCAGTGACTCTATCTCTTTCTGAACTCAACATAGAGTTCTTCATGTGCACTCCTTGCACTTCCATTGATGAAGGTTCAATGGTATCTCTCCTAAGCTTCTCTGAGGTTAACTCACCTCCGTCAACACACTCCTTGTGTACAATGTGCACTCCTTGCGGACAATGTCCACTCCTTGCACTCACAACTCACATGAGAGAAACAATTGAAACTTATTCGTTACTTCACCAGTTCACACATTACTCTGCGGTCCAACACCACCTCTGTCATGGTTTTATGATACCACTCCTCCTCCTGAGCTTCTTAACATGGCCAATGTAACCTCTTAGCACTTAGGAACGTTCTGAGGTTTGAAATTGGTCCCTCTAGACACAATTTCCACTTGAAACCTTGGGTCCAATGCCCACTTATCCAGCCCATCCAGGCTCAGCGTTGAAACCTTGGGTCAGAACTAGAGTTTTGTCCATTTCGACAACAACTCCTTCCGAAATTCTTGCTTCAACTTCCACTAACATGGCCCATCCAGGCTCAGTATTGGAGCCATGCTTTGATACCATTTTGTAACATCCCTAGCCATCAACCGACCTAGGCAATGCCACTACTCAGCTCTGACTTAGCTGTGATACCAAACTATAACATCCACGACCCTCCATAGAGATCGGGCAATGTCATTACTACAGAATATTCACATATAAATATTATATGCATTAAATCAAATTAACACATTTTAACATAGAGTTATTGTTACCATTCATATTTAAATAGGATTAACAACAATTCATACATGCAATGGAACACATGATAACAGTCTAGCATTATGCATAACATAAAATTAAGTTGATAAATTATACTTATCTTTCAATTGGAATAACACCACTAACTGCGTGTAGACCTTCCACGAACTTCCCAGCCTTAGACCGCACTTCTCATCACTCTCAGCAGTAGGTCACCCCCGAGCTGGGACTAAGCTCCACCGGGCAAGGGAATCCTAGGCTAGGAAAGGTCAATAGGAAGACACACAATTTATGATGATGGATTCTCTCCCATGAGCCACTTATGCCCACTACTCACAAACTCTGATTCCCCACATGCCTGTCCCACCCCAGGAGTATACACCGGACAGTCCTTCGGTTGCTAAACCTCCCTTGCCTTGGGCTTCAGCAACATTCCAGACCAGAATTCTCCGAGCTCTGTGGCAGATACATGACCCCTTCCAATAGTTCTCACTTCCTTCGCGCACTCTCTCACCTGGATAGAATTGCTCACAGGCCTGACAACTTGCCTCTTCAACCACAACCACCTCCCTCACCTGGAGAGAGTGTTGCACACAGGTCTGACAACCTGCTTTTTCATCTTCGTTCGAGCATAAGAAGGACAACAGTAAGGCTTAGCAAGGAACAAATGACGACAACGATCACACTCATCCAAGGGACTGTGTGGACACAACAACCCATAGTTATAACACACATGACATAGACAATTATGGTATGCTCAGGTTTCGCATAAGACACGGGTCGGCTTCACGGATCTGATTTTCAGAGGTGCGTGGCTATGCAGAGGTCCAGTGCAGAGACAAAACGGTTCTCAGGAAGGATTCCCGCGAACTCAGGCAGAGTATGGAAGGATGGGAAGTGAAGAACCCTCCCGTGAGGATTTCCTTCATTGTGCACGAGTATGCAGATGCAGACGCAGAGGCAAAATTGGTTCAGATGCCCCCGATCCCCGCGAATTTAGGCGGAGGATGACAGAATGCAAGAGAGAACCCCCAACACGACTGACTTCTGCATCTTTAACTGCATGCGCCCAGGTCGACACTTGTCTTCGTGGAGCTGCATGCACTACATTTGCATTCGTTCCCTTTTCCCAGGAACTTAGGACAACACTCATCAATTGTCCACCTTAGCCTTTAGTAAATAATAATAAATTATTATCCTCTTTAGAGGTAAGCCCCCTAGATTAGCCCCTAGGTCCACACACTTAGCATCCTCCCTTACCCAACGTTGTGGAAGCTTGGTCCCCCATCACTCTTTCTCCGTGGTCAGTCTGCACGCAGTGATATTTATATTTTATTAATGATTAGCATAATTACATATACAAAATCAAGCTCCTGGCATTTAACACCTAGGCTCTCCGGCCTAGTAAACACATAAGCCCACTAGCTTATCAACACTTGGCTCACCAACCTATAAACATGATTACAATTCATAATATAACTGGGGCTTGTCCTTGGGGATATTACATTGGCACTCTGCACGGCTATATCTTCCGCACCTTCGCTCTCCGCACAGGTATATCCCCCGCACAACCAACACTTAGTCTATTTTCAACCCTTGTGCGGAAAATTCATACATGTCATCCTCTTGCACTCCAGTCCATGTCATTGTGACAAGGCACATAATTTGCACGATAATCGAGTCATTTTATGGCACGTTGATTTGCTCTCATTTACGAGGAAGGGGCAGAGATTTAGAGATTTAGAACTAATGCAAAGTAAATATCACATTTTTCTATGAGTTGTCTAAAGGTTTCTATTTATGATTACCCGTGTTCCGAAGTTAATTAATGTGTGGAAAAGACATTTTAGTAAATAGGTGTCATACACTTGGCCTTAAAGCAATTAGAGACCCGTAATGTATTTATCTTCTGAAAATTTTATAGTCAGAAGCATTTTTACTTAGCCATTTTTTATGTTGTATGGAGGCTTTTGCTATGATCATATCTTTGCACTCCGCACAACTATATCTTCCGCACCTCCACACTTCGCACATATATATCCCCCGCACAACTGACAATTTGTGTATTTTCAACCCTTATGTAGAGAATTCATACCACTCATCCTCCTGTACTCTCGTAGTCTATTTTCAACCCTTGTCTGAAGAATTCATACCACTCATCCTCGACACTTTCGTACCTCCGCACTTTCGCTCTCTACCGTAACGTATTTGTCTTTCGAAAATTTCCTAATCAAAAGCCTTTTTACTTAGCCATTTTTCAGGTTGTACAGAGTCTTTTGCTATGACTATATTTTCGCACTCCACACAACTATATCTTCTGCACAACATGCATGCACCAAGAGTTAAGGGAGGAAAGAGTATATCATGAGATGAGGTGAGGAAACTAGCGATGATTCATCTCTATGTGTAATCATAGTAATGAAAGAAAATAGAATTGTTAAGCTATGACTTAGCTACTTGTATGTAAAAGTATTTAGAGCAAGAAACTTGCCTCTAATATCATAGTGCGTAGTGGAAGCAGGGTACAGGTGCAAATGGAGGAGTGTAGCATTCCATTTGGAGCAGAGTGGTCTTGAGTGGCCAAGCAATGAATCACTAAATGAAGTGAAGAGAGGTATTTAATTTGAGCAAAGCCATGGATATAAAAATGTATTAGAAAATATGACATAAAATAAACATTTCATAATGTTGAAATGTCAATCAATAAGAATGGTGTTTCAAGACTAGTTTGGTTATTGAAATGAGGATTGTTAATTAGATTGCAATGCTGATATTCAACTAGAGTAGTGCATGTTACAACACTATGAATATTGATAATTTTAGCCAAAAATATATTGGAACATGATTTTCTGCATAAAGGAATCAATAGTGAGATGGTGGCACTAGTGGATCTAATGGTTGGAAATGCATAATAGCCAAGTGGAGGCTCGGCTAGAATGTTTAAAATAGGGATCAATGATGCACAAATGAGCAGAATGGTAGTGCACAAAGTAGCAAGGATCTACGGGAATTCAAGGACAACCATCTATAACAACAACAACAACAACAAAATAAAATAAAATAAAGTTGAAATAAATATGCATTGGAGTGCATAATGGAAGTGATGCATGAATGCATATAAGAAATATAGAATGCACAAACATGAAATAGGCATGATGAGATTAATTTCTCAGTGCATACCGATGGGAATTTTAGTGCATTTAGACATGCATATGGCATGAGAATAGACTAAGAGTAGTTGGTTGATATATATACATGAATTGATGATGTCATGATATTTGAACAAAACTAATGATGGATTGTGTATCCATGACATTGTGTAAAGCATGGTTGAAGATGTTGATGATGTTGTTGCATATGACAACCATCCATGTGATGACAATGAGGATGGTATGCATTTGGGGTTGTTATGATGCATAAATGCTTAAGAGAATTGAGGTAAGAATTCCCTCAATCAAATTTTAATATTTGAAATTGATATAAAGGCAGAAGGGCTTGAGTACACACGTGCTATGTAATGCTTGAATGCATTTGTTATAAAATTAATTATTTTGTTATATTGGTTATGAGAACATAAACAAGATTAAGTCAGGAGACATTACTCTTATTGTAGCAATGAATGCCATTAGAAATGGTCATGTGTGATGCCATGATGTGGTTGGAAATGGAAGGGCTATAATGCCATACAAGTTCATGATGGTTTTCCCCTGTATAACTGATGTTTGGGCTGCAACCTCTTTGCGGACATGAGAGAGCACTAAGAGGAAGGTATCCAAATGATTGGACGTGTACAATATGGGGAAGAGTTTGGATAATGTGTTAAAGTGTCGGCTATACCTTCCAACTCACATGGTGGAATACATGACATGGACATATGGTATTCCAGAGTCAATGCAATGATGCATTGTGTAGATGTGGCCATGGGTATGGGAACATTGGTTTTATTTATGGGCAATGTTTGATTGCATTGTGAAAATTTCGGTGTGCTGATAATGCATGTACATGAATGATAGTTTTGTTCCATTTTAATATGAATAATGGCCATAAATGATTGAATTAATGGTAAAATATGATTATGATATCGTTTCATAAACTGTTGAAAATGTGCATGAGTACTAACAATCTATTGGCCAAGTGAAAATTGAGAAAATTGTAGGAAGAATGGTCTTGGGTATGATAGGAATGTAAACCCATAAGGAAGACTGATATCTACAACTGCAAGAGCCAAACATAATGAGTAGAAGTCTCATGCTTGGGAAATTTTATTTTTCCTGTATAAAACAGATTTGAGAAATTAATAATTGGAAATTGTTACGATATGCTAACAATTCGTTTGGCTAGCTGGAAATTGAGAAAATTGCAGGAAGAATGGTCTTGGATATGGAAGGAATGTAATCCCATAAGGAAGACTGGTATCTACAACTGCAAGATCCAAATATAATGAACATAAAACTCATGTTTGGAAATTTTGTTTTCCTATATAAAATATATTTGAAAATTATAATTGAAATTTATATGATGATGTCTCATATTGTCTGCATGCATATGATGCAGATGGACTGATTGTCACAGGTTATGCATTTCTAGAGGAAGTCTAGCAAAAAGTTGGCATTTGTCTGCGTAAGAACACCTTGGAAAGTGATGGATTGCATAAGGAACTATATAACAGTGAAAGGGATCTCCAAGCCTAGAGGGTGAGTACAGCATGAAGAAGCAAGGTTTCAAGCTTGTATAAGAAGCAAGTTGTCGGGCTTGTAGAAGAACCAGGTTGTTAGGCCTGAAGAGTGAAATCTTGTGTGAGATTTGCACTGTTGAAGAACCGGGTTTTTAGCCCTAAAGAGTGAACTTTTATGTGAGTTGAACTGCAACAACAAGATTGATGTTGGTTATTTTTCCTAGCAACGAGTTCCCTCGAGTTCCCAGTAGTGAGATTCCCGGTGACCTGTGCCCGAAAGACCCTGATAAACAAATGGTGCAACCTGATGGAATGAGAGCAGTGAAGGGGGTACATTCCTTGGGTCAACCATGATAAAAGAATGGGACACTTGATGGATTGTGAGCAGTGAAGGGGTACATTCCTTGGGTTGGGAAGGTCAAGAGGAAGAGAATTGGTGGAAATTAGGATAGTTGTAGGAGAATGTCGGTGGCTTATATATATGTTTTAGGCCAGAGTGCCTTTGTATCTATGTTTTGGGGCAAGAGCACCTATGTATATGTGGTATTGGGGCTAGAGTTCCTATGTAATTTTGTTTAGGCTGGAATTCTTGTGTGATTTTGGGCCAGAGAGCCTATATGTTGATTAATGACCAGGGGGAAAGAATTGTAAAATGAAATTACACCTGTAGGGTGTTGTGCACTGAGGAAAGTGAAAAAATAAGGGGGAGTGGAATGTAACATCCCCAGTTTTAATCCCCACAAATTTTAATGTAATTGTATACATGTGAATCAAGTTGGTGAGCTGATATGATTGGGGCAAAGAACCCATATTGATTTATATGGCCGATGGCCAAATTGTATATTATGAACATTGAAAACAATTAATAAAACAATTAATTGTTGGCTGTGATACAAAAGGGATGAAGAACGATGGGGGGCTATGATTCCACAAGATAGAGGGGTCCAAGGGGGGATTTTATTCATGGCTATTAATCCAACCCACATTCCTGAATTATTATCTATGTGTAAATCTTCTATTTGTTGTTGAGTGTTCCGAAAGACAATAATTTATTTCATGTAAGAGGGTGGTTGTGAGGAGTCACATCCCATAGTTATTGTGGAGCATGGGGCTGAAGTATAATCAATATTAGGCAGACTGAGTAGTCAATTAATTGGGAAAAGGAAATTCATATGTTAAAGGAAGACAATTTTTTCATATAGATTTTGAATAGCAAGAGAAGAGTTGAGTGCTGGAAGAGCACCAACCATGTTTTGCTTGAAGGAGTCCATTGTTTGGCTATGTTTTATGATGGAATTGTGTCCCATGTGCCTATAAAAATGTTGTTTTTTGTAGCTTTGGGCAGGTATTCTCACACGGCCCTAGGTGTTGGGCATGTGGGAATCATCATGGGCACCACATCACACTTTCGGTTTGGTGAAAACCCCCTTGGATTTGGTTGGGGGATTCATGGATTTGGTGATGGGCTTCGTGGGCTTGTGTTGGGGCTTCACACCCACAAAGAAAGCTTATTTCGATGTTGACTTGTGGAGGGGATTTTGACACACCCCTTGGACTTGTATATAAAGGAGAGATGTCATTGTGACATTAGATATTATGTCATAGTGTGGAGACACGATGGAGCTAGCATAAGCGAGTCTTCACTTGTGCTAGGAGGATTGGTGATCTCAACAAAGGGGAAGTCTGCAAGGTGGTGAATTTGGCCTAAGGGAGAGGAGCGAAGAAAATTGCACGTGTGGAGCGAGTTTTTCACATGTATGCAGGTTGCAATGGGAACACTCGCATTCATATGCGGGTTGAAGGAAGGAAACTCACGTACATTGTTTTATGGGAAGGTATAGATCCATACAGGTTGACAGGTGACGTCAGCAGGCCATACAAGTGGATCTACAACATATTCATGTGTAGAGGAGCTTCCCAGATATTGCTGAGGTTTGGTTTTGTGATTTGTATTGGAAGGACAAGGTTTTCCTTAGATTTTGTTGGAGAACAAGGTTGTTCTCAGATTTGGTGTATTGGAGAACAAGGTTGTTCTCAGATTTGTTGCATTGGAGAACAAGGTTGTTCTAAATTTTGTGTATTGGAGAACAAGATTGTTCTCAGTTTTAGTGATATTGTATTGGTTGAGAGGACTAGTTTTGTCCTCAGGATTGAATAAAGTACATAACATAATTCTTGTGTCTCGTGGTATTGATTACCCATCTATGATCTTATTGTATGTTCCGCTGTGCTAAAATAAGTTAGGAATCTCAATGTGTTTTTGTTTTCAATTCAATTGGGTTAATTGTGTGTAACTGTGGAAACAATAGACCAAACTTGAGGTGTAATAAAGTCTAATAAAAAATGGGTTGTAAGCCTGTAGTGCATTTTCTTGTTGAAGAAATGGCTCAAGAGCATTGTTAAGGTTGTTGTGAGCACTCTTGAAATAACTAAGAGTTCTTGAAGACCCTAGCTTGGAGATTCCTGGCCAACCAAGTACACAGGAAGCCCTGGTAAACACATGGTACAACCTGAGGGATTGTGATCAGTGAAGGGGGTACATTCCTTGGGTTGTGCATGTCATGGGGAAGAGAGAGTTGGTGGATTGGAACTAATGTAGGAGTAGAGCCTGTGTTTTGGTTTGTTGAGTGTGGAGAGTGGGCAACCAAAGGGATAGATATCCTTATGGACTCATAGCCTCAGCTTGGGGGTGGCTTGTTGTTGAGAGAAAATGAACAACAATACCTATGGCTGGGAGGTTCATCCTTCATATGCAACCGATTGGTTACTTTATTAATATATAAATGTTCTATTGTTTTTACTATGAATATTCCATTGTGTAAATGAATATTTGAATGTTGTGTGTGTTCGTTGGTTTATTTGAATAGTCGTATTCATGTCTTAATATTTGTTGTTAGATGCATGTTAAATTATGGGTCACTGTCCCTTGGGTTATTTTATATGTATGGGGGCGTTTTAAATTTTGTTTTCAATAGGATAAGTTGTTTTACATAGTGATGAGACTTATCTTGGAGGTTGGGTATGTCACACATTAGAACCCACATGCTTTGTTGAAGGGCTTCTGGATTGAGTGAGCCACATCTGAAAATATTCTAGTTGCCACTTGACAACATTGCACTCATCCTGAAGTTGGTGAAGAGATTGTCTATGTTGAACAGTGAGCTCCACAACTGACAAGACTTGGGCTAAGAGACTACTCATGCGTTCTTGAAAGACCAACATAAAATTCCTTAAGTCATGCACCTTTTGTTCCGGCAGGGACAACCATGCTTCTGAGAAATTACACTTGTGTCGTGCCATGAAGCAACCATGGACAAGGAAACCTGAATCGAACAACACTTGGAGGTCTTGAGGATCAAATGTATGCATTTTCATGCAACCGCTTGTACAAATATGGAGAGAGGGAAGGACATGCCAAAGAGCTTTGCATACACATTGGCAATCTGGCTTTTTATTTCCCATCCCATCTGAAAATGGAGCCACCTACATTGATGATTACAGAGGACGAATGATGCAACCATGCATATTGCTGCAGTCCCATACTATAACGAATATTTTCACCAATTTTTTTTCTTCCATTATTAATAATGTACTCAAGCAATTATCCTTAGCATATATCTTGTATAAATTGGTTAAATGTGTATTGCATATGATTATCTAATTGTCACGTTGTTGTTGACAAGGTACCTGTTCAAAGGCACTTGCAATGGTTCTTTTTACATGTAAAGAATTACTATCTTATTTCCCTTGGAGTGAATAAATTAAACTCTAGAACTTCTCTCCATTTACATGTTCTATCATATTACGATTCTTATCTCCCAAGTCCATATTTAACTAAACATGGTGACTTCATCAACTATAGAGGAAACATGAGACATACTTTGTTACTTGATATTTGAACTTTGCTACCTTATCATAAATCTTTAGAGCAATAGTCCTTTATCATGGTTTAATCCTTTTACATTGCTTATGGAGACCAAACCTTTATGACTATTGACTAATATTAATATTGGACATGGTTTAATACTTCTCTTATTATGTTAACAAGTTTTCAATGTTAAACAAATTCAAAACTATATTCACTATCGTGGGTTAGTGGATTACATCCACAACCCACCCAAAATATAATAATTATGGCAATAAATATAACATAAGGACAACGTATATGTTTGTAAACTATGGTTTTTATTCGGTATTTGATACTTTAATACAAACCTTAACGTTTTATTTATGGTCGGTGTTAGCAATATTTCTTGTAAAGGGGTTAGAATGCGATAGGATGGGTTAAAAAACCACTTGTCCTAAGTTTTGGGTGATAATGCGCCCGTGGTAAGTGACGAGCAAGTTCGAGCGGCAACAATTCGCGCGCCCGGATCAATGGCGCATATAGGATTCCGGACCCCCCTTGCCTTTCTACCTTTAAGCGCCGGGGGGGGGGGGTCCGGAATCGCAGGCGCATCTCTTCAACGGACCAGATCGACGCGCCCGGATCAACGACGATAAAGGAAATTCCGGACCCCCCCTGCCTTTCTACCTTTAAGCGGAGGGGGGGGGGGTCCGGAATCGCGGATGCAACTTTCCAACGGCTGAGATCTTAGCGCCCGGATCAACGACGCTCGTGCGATCCCATCCTTCTCAGCTGCCCTGCGTTTAGCCTGCGTGGGCCCTTCTCCCGTCATGTCATCTTCCAGAATCACCTTCCTCCTGCTGCCGCGTGTCATCCATCTACCTCCCTTCTTTGGTCCACATGGTCCTCCTTCCTTCTCATCATCCACTCATCGCTTGCCATGTGTCCCGCTCCTTTCCACATCAGCCTCCCCCTAAAATGTGCCCATCACATCTACTCTCCTGCCTCCTTCGCTTATCGCCTTTTGCCATGCGTCTCCCCTGTAACCTCTCTCTCGCCCCCTCATCGCTTCATACTCCACTCCCCGCTGTTTTGGCCCCATCACTCCATTCCCGTGCCCCACCTTCCGCGCTGGCCTCCACACCTATTCTTTAGGCCAGTCAGTTATTCCAGGTGGCAACGCGGGAGGCCCTCCACGTCCCGAAGGTGCCGAGTTGGCTGGACCATCCTCAATCCCGATGAAGCAGTTATTGAAGCGGTTGGTGGTGGTTAGACATCGTCTCCACCATAATGGGAAAGCACGACAATGAATTAAAGGTACGTCGATTCGCCGTTGGAATCGTCAAAGAGTCAGATTGCGTCTGACATAAGTTGCACGATCTCTCAGATGTTGACTATCAGAAGCCATGCAGACGCAAAGCTTTCAATGCAGTGCCTCGATTCCGCTGTTGTTGTTATTCTGAGTATATGAAGGCGTTTTCGCCATTTTTGTATCTATCGATGGTTGAGCAGAGCTCCTGGTTGTAAATCTTTAATGAAGCACTGATATTCTGGTTATATATGAACTCTTGAGACTTCTTGCCTGATGAATGCCAGTTTCTTTTACATCTTTGTTACACTGTGTTAGAATCGCTCGGAATTGGATGATCCAGTCAAGCTATAGCTGTTATAGGATGATGTTGGATAGGATCACTGTAGCAGTTATGATGTTTCTAGTTAGTTCTTGTGATTTTCCCAGCGCTGAGTGACTTGGAATTGGAGGATCCAGTCAAGTCCTCCTCGGTTTCTTGAGACCCTGAACCAAGCAGATCTTGCATTCAGAGTCTTTCTTCTGCAGATAGCCGTAAGCCTGTTGCCCAAAGCTGTTTGTTCATTTTCCTCACCAAGTCTTCCACCTATTCACCTTTTAATCAACCCACTGGCTGAAGTTAGATCAAGACCTCCTTTGTCACTTATGTATCAGACTCAGTCCCCGAGTTAGAGTGATATCTCCTCGAGTTTTCCTCCATTTGATCACCTCTTTAAAAAAATCGTGACATTAAACTGATGGGCGTTGGGCTCTGCTCCTGCAAGAAATCCAGGAGTGACTTCTGACGCTAACATTTTTCTGGCACCGTTGCCGGGGACGAAGTTGAATATTTTCCTCGGGATTGAACGACAAAGATCAACTGATTCTGAAGGTGCATCAGATATTAGAACTTGAAGATTGCTACTGTGCACCTGGCGACTCCGCTGGGGAGAACCGGCTCTATCAATTGTGGCTTCGAGAGGCAGACACATGAGGTCTAATCCACACTTGCCTTTAGCTACACCAGGAGCTGACTCAGAAGCAGTGAGCAGAAAGGGAAAGAGATCTGCAAAAGAAGCTTCCATCGCCGAAACAGGTAATACGCCATCCCCTTCTGTGAGAACTCCATTTTCTTGTGCTCAGCTTCCTAGTCGTCCTTCCTCTGAGGTTTCCCGTTTTTTGAATTTCGGGAGTGTTCCTGCTGAGTTTTCTCCTCCTGTTCTGGTATCAGAAAGAGAAATCCTTGTCACTCCCCCCTCCCTGGAAGTTGCGCCTCAACACAGACCTCAACCTTCTGAAGGTTTCACCACCCCTCCTTTTATTGCTACTACTGTACAGAGAGAAGCGTCTGCACACTCAAGTCCCTTGGCTCTCTCTCTGTTTTCTCCGTTGTCTCCTCCAAGAATTTCTGTTCCGACTTCTCCAGTCCACACTCCTTCTCCTCCGAGTTCTCCTCTACCTAATACCCCTATGGCTGGTCCTAATCCCCCTTTGAATAGAATGGATGCCATTGTTGCTGCTAGATATGCTCCTTTAATCCTACCGCATCCTATGAATCCCCTCCCTGCTGGAGATTATTTGAAATATATGCTCAAGTTCACGGGAGAAGGGGATATAACTGCTGAAGAGCACCTAGCTGCTTTTTACAGTTACGCAGACAACTTGAATATTGAGAATGAAGACGTCTGGATGAGAGTCTTTGTCCAGAGCCTGGATGGAGAGCCAAGGAAATGGTTCAGAGGATTGGCCCCTGGGTCTATCACTGGCATTGAAGCCTTGGATAATGTTTTCATGAGACAGTGGGGAGATAGAAAAGATTTCATGTATTACATGATAGAGTTTGGGTCTCTGAGGAAAATGGAAGGAGAGTCTGTCTCTGACTTCTCCAAAATATTTAATAGGATGTATAATAAGATCCCTGCAGAGATAAATCCCTCAGAAGCCTCTGCACAAATTTCATATGCTGGTGCATTTGATCCTGATTTCTGCCTGCTATTAAGAGAAAGAAGAGCTAACTCCTTATCTCAAATGCAAGATGCTTCCGTAGAAGTGGAATCCAACATATTGGCAGCTGACAGACTGAGGAACAAAGCAGACGTAGACAGAAGAAAGGGAAAATCTGAAACCTCAACTTCTGGCCCATCGTTGCCCCACCCTCAAGTGAATGAGTTGACTGAGATGATGAAGGTTCTGATTGAAGAGCAGGAGAGATTGAAGGTGGAAAGGAAACAAATGTATAAGGGCCCTCAGAACACCAAAAATAAAGGAGGTTTCAGGAGGCCAAATAACAATGTGGCTCCCCCGACTATACACAGGGAAAGAGGGAGAGACAGAGAAGACCAGAGGATTCAGGCCCCTTTTCAGAACAATCTGGTGGCCGATGAGAAGGAAGGAGAAAAAAATGAGCTTGACCCTGAGATCCACTGCTTAGAAGACACTCCTCCATTCCCTCATCTCACTCGGTTAGCCTATGAAGAGTCTCTCATGGATAGTCAACTAAATGAACTGAGCAAGGGAGATAAAGCTAGTGGCGGTCGAGGCAGGTACAACCTGAGGTCCGACAAAAGGGCAGCAACACCTGATGTTCCTGAGCCATCCACTAGAACAGAGAAGCCTGCTAATGAGGTAGCAGACAGTCACAGAGGTAAGAAGGCTCAACCTCTCTCTCCCATTGTCCATACTCATGTTCCTGAAGTTAGAGAAATCCCAAAGCCTTTATCTTCTTTCAATTTCGAACATGAGATCCAAAAGATTAGAATTCCTGTGCCACTCACTGAATTAATTAAGCATGGGGAATTCAAAAAACGCTTCTCTGAGCTCTTGAAATATGAAGCCTCATACCCACTCACAGACTCCATAAATCTCCAAGATGAGAGGCCTGCAGTTGTCCTAGGTCCCATGGTAGAAGATAGAGATGATTCATCCCCTCCCTTCTACACATCCCTGAACATACATGATAAAGTGTTACATAATTGCCTTATGGATTCAGGGGCCTCCCACAACCTCATGCCCAAAACTGTCATGGAAGAGTTAGGACTAGAAGTCACCCGATCCTATCATGACCTCTATTCTTTTGACTCCAGGAGGGTTCAGTGTTTGGGAGTGATCAAGGACCTAGCAGTTTCTTTGTTTCAGCTGCCCATGAAAAGTATGGTCATGGATATTGTGGTAGCTGATGTTCCCCCTAAGTTTGGCATGCTGTTGTCAAGATCTTGGATAAAAAGACTGGGGGGAACCCTACAGATGGACTTCACATATGCCACTATCCCAGTGTTTGGAGGGGAGAATAGAAGACTATACAGAGAAGCCCAACTGGCCTACATAATCAGTGATGAAGCCAACCCTACCAGTCATCCCATCTATGCCTTGGACACTGATTTATGCTCCAGCTTACTACAGCTCACCCACACCCCTGAGGCTCCTTTACAGATCAGAAAGAAGCCCATTCTTGAGCAGGAGAAGCCCCCTCCAACCACCTCTGTTTGGAAAATGTTCTTTGATGGAGCTTCCTCCAGTATCGGTGCAGGTGCCGGAGTGGTATTCATATCACCCTGTCAAGAGACCATATCTCTGTCATACAAGCTGGAATTCGAAGCCACCAACAACGTGGCAGAGTATGAAGCTCTGGTTCTGGGATTAAGAGCTGCAAAGGAAATGGAAATTAAGGAGATGGATGTGTTTGGAGATGCGGAACTGATTGTCTAGCAGGTCAAAAATGTTTATCAAGCCAAGCATCCTCGTCTCAGGAATTACAGGAACGAGGTATGGGACCTTGTTAATAATTTTTTCTTGGCTTTTAACATTTCCTACATTCCAAGGGAAGAAAATGCCCCAGCCGACTTTTTAGCCTTCACATCTAGTCTGCTCGAAGTCCCTTCACCACCTGGGGTCAGGTCCGAGGTTGAAATAAAATACAGACCCTTTGTACCGGACAATGTCAAACACTGGAGGGTGTTTGAAGATGATCAGGAAATTGAGAAATTCCTCCAATCCATCGATGACTTTTCTGCAATGCACATAGATGATAATCCTGACATGGAAGGTGATCATCACTCTGGTGAGCTTTTAAATAGAATTGCTGAGCGCCAGATTATTCAACTACCGAGCAATTACATTCCACGGGGACTCGTCCCATTAGA
Organism: Picea engelmannii; assembly: GCA_009831015.1. Lineage (NCBI taxonomy): Eukaryota > Viridiplantae > Streptophyta > Pinopsida > Pinales > Pinaceae > Picea > Picea engelmannii. The sequence goes on from ML783063.1 coordinate 54,844, forward strand.
AAGATTGTTCGATGGGAATGATGTAGCAGTGAAGGGGAAAGTTTCAGGTGATAATGACGGCACAACCAAGTGCAACATAGGCACACCTGAGGAGCCGAAGTTCATCAAGCTGTCAAGGAGTTTGATCGAGGAGCAGAGGGTCGAATATACTGAGCTGCTGAGGGAGTTTGCTGATGTGTTTGCATGGAACTACGAAGATCTTAAGACGTATGACACATCAGTCATTGAGCACAAGATCCCGCTAAAAGAGGAGGCTAAGCCATTCAAGAAGAAGCTGAGACAGATAAATCCCATGCTGCTACCTGTTATGGAGAAAGAGGTAAAGAAGCTGCTGGATGCCCAGATCATTGTCCCCTTGAGATATTCTGAGTGGGTGGCCAATTTGGTTCCGGTGAGAAAGAAAAGCGGGGAGATCAGACTCTGCGTTGATTTCAGGAACCTGAATAGAAGCTCCAGGAAGGACAATTACCCCCTGCCCAACATGGAACACATACTGCAGAGGGTAACCGGTGCATCTAGAATATCCATGATTGATGGTTTCTCTGGATACAATAAGATATCAGTCATGCCTGAGGACAGAGAAAAAAAAGCCTTCACCACTCCTTGGGGCACATTCATGTATGCCAAAATGCCTTTTGGGATGATGAACGCGGGAGCGACATTTCAGCGAGCCATGGACATAGCCTTCATCGGGGAGAAGGACCAGTTTGTGGTGATATATCTGGACGACATCACAGTCTTCTCCAAGACTGACAAAGAGCACTGCTGCCACTTGAAAAGAGTTTTCCTGAAGTGTCGAAGGTATGGCCTATCTTTAAACCCCAAGAAATCATTGTTTGCTATGAAGGAGGGGAAGCTGTTAGGTCATATAGTGTCATCAGAAGGAGTAAGGATTGACCCTGGCAGGGTAGAGGCTCTCCAGGCCCTGTCACTTCCCAGGTCCAAGAAGGAAGTCCAGGCCTTTTTGGGGAAGATCAACTTTATGAGGAGATTCGTCTCGAACTTTGCCGAGCTGGTGAAACACATCACAGCCATGCTCAGAAAGGGCAATGAAGTGAAATGGACTGCTGAACCCAGGGAATATTTTGCCCAAATAAAGAGAGCATTGACTGAAGCACCTGTGCTAATCAGTCTCGATTATTCTAAAGATTTCCTGATTTTCTCTTTTGCTTTTGATGACTCTGTAGCAGCAGTCTTGTTGCAGAAAAACGATCAAGGACGAGAGAAACCTATTGCTTTCTACAGCAAGGCATTGAGAGATGCTGAACTCCGGTACGAGATCATGGAGAAGCAGGCCTATGCATTGGTGAAAGCTCTCAAGGCTTTCAGGATCTATGTCTTGCACTAAAAAATCACTGCCTATGTCCCTTCAACCTCTGTGAAGGACATTCTTATACAGCCTGACATAGACGGGAGAAGGGGTAAATGGATCACCAAGATCCTGGAATTTGACCTTGAAATTAAGCCCACCAAGCTGATAAAGGGGCAAGGCCTGGCCAAGCTGTTGGCTGAATCTAATTGCAGGGCTTTGGGAATTAACTTCATCAATGAGCAGGCTGAGTCATCCGGCAGTAATTCTCAGACCATCATACCACTAGAAGCATGTCCCTGGTACAGGGATATCTTATACTTTCTGCAAGAATTAAAGCCCCCTGATGGATTGGGAAAGAGTCGGGCCAGAGATTTAAAGCTCAAAGCGGTCAAATATTGCCTCATTGACCAAGCCTTGTATTGGAGAGACCCTCTGAGGATACTATTAAGATGTCTGGACCCGTTGCAAGCCCAGACGGTGATGTTTGATTTCCATAGCAGCCTCTGTGGAGGTCATCATTTTTGGAAGACCACAGCCCACAAAATCCTCCGGTCTGGGTATTACTGGCCTACTTTGTTTACTGATGTCTGTAGGGAAGTCAGGGCTTGCATCAAATGCCAGAAGTTCTTAGGAAAGCAACAGCTCAAATCTCTGCCATTACAGCCTGTAGTAGTTTCAGCACCCTTTCAGCAGTGGGGATTGGATTTCATTGGAGAGATTCATCCTCCTTCAAGTGGCCAGCACAGATGGATCCTCACTGCAACCGATTATTTCACCAAGTGGATAGAGGCTGTCCCCACTAGGAGTACTTCTCACAAAGTAATCATCAGCCTCTTGGAAGACATCATAGCCAGATTTGGCTGCCCAAGCAAGATTGTCACTGACAATGCCCCTCCCTTCAGGTCTGAGCCTCTGGTCAAGTTCTGTGAACAATTCGAGATTTCACTGATTCACTCCACTCCATACTATCCTCAAGGAAACGGACTGGCAGAGTCCTCCAATAAAAGCCTAATCAAGCTTATCAAAAGATTATTGGAGGACAATAAGAGGGCCTGGGACTCAAAGCTCAAATTTTCTCTTTGGGCCGATCGGGTAACAACTAAGAAATCCCTGGGTCTCTCGCCTTTCCAACTGGTTTACGGAATAGAGGTCGTTTTCCCCACTCAGCTCGCCTTACCTGTGGCAAAATTCCTCCAGGACCTTGAAGAAGAACCTAACCATGTGCTCAGAAGGATTCATCAGATGGTGGAAGTGCAGCAGATCAGAGAACAGGTCTTGGACAAAGCCTACAATCATCAACAGAAGATCAAGCAGGCTTTTGACAGGAAGAGCAAAAAGAAAGAATTCGAGCAGGGTGACCTGGTGTTCAAATGGGATGCACCGAGGCAGGAAAGGGGCAAGCACAGTAAATTTGACGCCCTCTGGTTGGGACCTTTCAGGATCCTGGAAGTATTTCAAAACAACACTTACAGGCTGCAGGATCTGGAAGGTGAAGAGGTTTTTAGTGGCCCAGTGAATGGGCATTTCTTGAAAAAATGTTTTCTGTGAGCCACAGTCGGCTCTTTTGTTTTTGTAAATACTGTTTTTGTTTTTGTTTTTAGTTTAATAAATGACTCCATAGCCCAACAACAAGGGCACTGAATCTGCAAAAATGTTCTTAGAGCATCACAGGGACGACTCTATCCCCCATGGAGCCGAATGTTAGCAATATTTCTTGTAAAGGGGTTAGAATGCGATAGGATGGGTTAAAAAACCACTTGTCCTAAGTTTTGGGTGATAATGCGCCCGTGGTAAGTGACGAGCAAGTTCGAGCGGCAACAATTTGCGCGCCCGGATCAACGACGCATATAGGATTCCAGACCCCCCTTGCCTTTCTACCTTTAAGCGGGGGGGGGGTCCGGAATCACGGGCGCATCTCTTCAACGGACCAGATCGGCACGCCCAGATCAACGGTAATAAAGGCAATTCCANTTTCGACGGTCGAGATCTTAGTGCCCGGATCAACGGCGCTCGTGCGATCCCATCCTTCTCAGCTGCCCTGCATTTAGCCTGTGTGGGCCCTTCTCCCGTCATGTCATCTTCCAAAATCACCTTTCTCCTGCTGCTGCGTGTCATCCATCTACCTCCCTTCTTTGGTCCACATGGTCCTCCTTCCTTCTCATCATCCACTCGTCGCTTGCCATGTGTCCCGCTCCTTTCCACATCAGCCTCCCCCTAAAATGTGCCCATCACATCTACTCTCCTGCCTCCTTCGCTTATCGCCTTTTGCCATGCGTCTCCCCTGTAACCTCTCTCTCACCCCCTCATCGCTTCATACTCCACTCCCTGTTGTTTTGGCCCCATCACTCCGTTACCGTGCCCCACCTTCCGCGCTGGCCTCCACGCCTATTCTTTAGGCCAGTCAGTTATTCCAGGTGGCAACGCAGGAGGCCCTCCATGTCCCGAAGGTGCCGAGTTGGCCAGACCATCCTCAATCCCGATGAAGCAGTTATTGAAGCGATTGGTGGTGGTTAGACATCGTCTCCGCCATAATGGGAAAGCACGACAATGAATTAAAGGCACCTCGATTCGCCGTTGGAACCGTCAAAGAGTCAGATTGCGTCTGACATAAGTTGTATGATCTCTCAGATGTTGACTGTCAGAAGCCATGCAGACGCAAAGCTTTCAATGCAGTGCCTCGATTCCGTTGTTGTTGTTATTCTGAGTATATGAAGGCGTTTTCGCCATTTTTGTATCTATCGATGGTTGAGCAGAGCTCCCGGTTGTAAATCTTTAATGAAGCACTGATACTCTGGTTATATATGAACTCTTGAGACTTCTTGCCTAATGAATGCCAGTTTCTTTTACATCTTTGTTACACTGTGTTAGAATCGCTTGGAATTGGATGATCCAGTCGAGCTATAGCTGTTATAGGATGATGTTGGATAGGATCATTGTAGCAGTTATGATGTTTCTAGTCAGTTCTTGTGATTTTCCTAGCGTTGAGTGACTTGGAATTGGAGGATCCAGTCAAGTCCTCCTCGGTTTCTTGAGACCCTGAACCAAGCGGATCTTGCATTCAGAGTCTTTCTTCTGCAGATAGCCGTAAGCCTGTTGCCCAAAGCTGTTTGTTCATTTTCCTCACCAAGTCTTCCACCTATTCACCTTTTAATCAACCCACTGGCTGAAGTTAGATCAAGACCTCCTTTGTCACTTATGTATCAGACTCAGTCCCCGAGTTAGAGTGATATCTCCTCGAGTTTTCCTCCATTTGATCACCTCTTTAAAACAAATCGTGACATTAAACTGATGGGCGTTGGGCTCTGCTCCTGCAAGCAATCCAGGAGTGACTTCTGACGCTAACAGTCGGTTTGCAGGTGTAAACAACCCTCATTATAGCGTGGCGAATATCGTATTCAAACGAATGACCAGGTATCCTGGTTCATTACCCAAGTTCGGGTTTACCTAATTGTTTAACTATTAAGTTTCAATCATTATAAAAACTAGTTTGATTCAATACCGTTGAGTTTCATTTAAAATCTTTACAAAGAGATTGGTTACCCATGTAATGTTCTTTGTAAAGATTTAATTTATAGTTCGTTGTGTTAACATGATATGGTTTGATTCTAATGTATAGGGTTTGGTTATTTAAGTCATTCTATCTTTTTTTGTTTGTTAGTTAGTTTGTGATATGTGGGACTAACTTGTGGTTAAGAAATTGCGACTTAAGGGTATTTAAGTTGTCAAAATCACTCGGGGATCACACTCAACCTGAGCCACACCAACCCTTTTAATATGATTGGATTTTTTGTCCTCACAGATTTAAAACCAATAACTTTAACATCACAAAGCACCTTAACAACACTCCGTCACCAACTATCCTACACCTCAAGAACTGACTCAAACAACTCTATCAAATACACAACTCTGTGTTACCCTGTGTTGATTTCGTTGATACTTAATGACTTTTTTATTATATAAAAAAAGGGATTACCCTTATTCCATTACCGAGTCGTCATGGTTGTTGGATTTCACTATTTATTTTTAAAAGGTTATTATGTCGTGTCTTGGATAAAACTCTAGTTATAATATCTCGTTTTATTGGGTTAAGCCCATAATCTTTCTTTTACTATT
>ML783063.1:60368-80588 GCA_009831015.1 Picea engelmannii
TTGAAAATCCTTCTATATCCTTGAAGGGATACAAATATGTAACATTAAATATTGGAGAAATTCCAACACCACTTGGAAGTTCTATCTCATATGCATTAGAAGAAAATTTCCTTAAAATCTTACATGGCCCAATCTTTTTAAGTTTCAGTTTTTTATAGGTCCCTACATGAAACCTCTCTTTCCTTAGGTATGCCATGACGAGTTCACCAATTTCAAAATCCAGAAGCCTTCTTCTCATGTCTCCCCCCTTCTTATATTGGTGGTTTCTTTCTTGCAACTTATGCTTGACCTTTTCTTGTAATTCTTGCATACTCACTGCAAAATCCTCACCATCAACACTCCTCAATTCTTATTTTCCTAAATTTATTAATTCATACACTTCTCTTGGATGAATTCCATACAATATTTGGAAAGGAATCATCCATGTGGTCCTATTCGGTGAGTCATTACATTCAAATGCATCTTGAGCAAGCACATGATCCCATTTCTTGGGATTCTCATTTAGAGAGCTCCTCAAAATGTTTCCCAGTATTCTGTTTACCACCTCTGTTTGCCTGTCATTTTGTGGGTGATAGGTTGAGATAAAACTGAGATTAGTACCAAAATTTTTCCACAAGGTTTTCCAAAAGTGTCTCACAAATCTAGTGTCTCTATTTAAAACTATATGTTTGGGTAAACCATGCAATATTACCACCTCTTTAAAGAACATATTGGAAATATTTGTAGCATCACTTATTTTTTTACAAGCAATAAAATGAGCCATTTTTGAAAATCTATCTTCCACAACATAGATAGAATCATTACCTATTCGTGTCCTTGGAAATCCCAACACAAAGTCCATACTTACTGCATCCCATGGCCTACTTGGAATGGGTAGTGGCTGATACAACCCTGTATTCTGACTTCTCCCTTTAACATGTCGACAAATTTTGCACCTTTCCACAAAATTCTTCACTTGACTACATACCAGGCCAAAAATAAAAATCATTTACCCAAGCAAAAAAAATTTCCTAGCCAAAATATCTTGACAATCCTCCATTATGCTTTTCTTTGATAGGGTTCTCCCTTGTTGAACACTTGGGTATGCACAACTTACTTTTCTTGAAGAATAATCCTTCCTGTAGCATGTAGTCCAACCATTGACTCCTATTGCTGGCAATTGGATTTTCCCAAGATGCACAAGCATCTTTGAAATCTGCATCACCTCGATACATTTATTTTAAACCATCAAAGCCTAAAGTGTTGACTTGAAATTCTTGCAAAATTAAATTAATCCTAGTCAACGCATGAACAACTTTATTTGCGTTACCACTTGTGTGTTTAATAACAAAGGTGAAATTCTGCAGAAATTCAACCCACTTAGCATGTCTTTGATTCAATTTTGGTTAACTACTTATAAATTGTAATGCATGATTGTCAGTGTAAAGAACAAACTCTTTGTGCATGAGGTAATGTCTCCATTTCTTCAGTGCCTGCACAATTGCATAAAACTCCTTATCATAAGATGAATATTCCCATTTAGCCTCATTCAACTTCTTACTAAGATAATCAATTGGTCTTTGTTCCTGGCTCAGTACAACTCCTATTGCAGTCCCACTAGCATCAGTGCCAACTTGGAAAAACTTATTAAAGTATGGCAAAGCTAGCACATGTTGTTTAATGATCTTTTTCTTCAAAATTTGCAAATTTCGATCAGCTGCTATTGTCCAATTGAATGGTTGTTTGTTCTCTTTGATAGTCTCAATAATTGGAGCACACAAATGACTGAAATTTCTGAGAAATTTCCTATAAAAGCTTGCTAAACCATGGGAACTCCTTACCTCATTCACATTTCTGGGAGTAGGCCAACTTACTATTGCTTGAACCTTCTTTGGGTCCATCTTCAATCCTTCTTTAGATACTACAGATACCAAATATATTTGCTCAGTCTCCATAAAACTGAATTTCTTCAGATTTATCAACAACTTTTCTTTTTGCAGAGTATTCAAAACCATTCTGAGATGTCTTAAATGTTCCTCCCTTGTTTGGATACATATCAAGATATCATCTAAATATACTATCACACACTTTCCAATAATTTCTTTCAAAACCTCATTCATCAACCTCATAAATGTACTTGGAGCATTTGTGATCCCAAAAGGTATCACCAACCATTCATATAGTCCACTATTAGTTTTGAAAACAATTTTCCGTTCATCCCCTTCTCTTATCCTAATTTGATGATATCCACTCTTTAGGTCAATCTTTGAGAAATAATTACCACCACTTAAACAGTCTAACAAGTCATCAACGCGAGGAAATGGAAATATGTACCTTATAGTTGTAATGTACCCAACCCCCTGCTGGGTCATGTCACTACTAAAACGACCCATTAAAAATTCTATTACTAAATCTATATGTGGAAATATTACGCAACATGACATTCATTCACATGTAACTGTCTATGCTTCCCAAAAACGTAAATATAACTCCTTAAATGTGCATAGAACAACTAAATAACATACAACAACATTCAACCACATAAACATGGATTTAAATGCACCATTCTTCTCACAACAAGCAATAATAACCAAATATAACTTAGAGTAAATTGCACAACAATTGTATCGACAATTAACATGAATAAACACAACACATAAGAACACTTATCTTAATGAAATGTGCAACATGTTGCAGAGGACAAACGTTCCTCCCAACCACAACCTTGCTGCTCCATTTCTCAACAACAAGACACCCTTGATATGGGCTATGAATCCATAAGAGACGGTGGTCCTTAAGGATGGCTAATGTCCCCTCTCAACAGTCAAACTCATAGCTAATTCCATTCCACCAACACTCTTCCCATCAACCTGCACAACCCAAGGAATGGAATCCCCCTTCACTTCTCACAGTCCCTCAGACCTTTCCACTCCCCTCCATGGCTTCCAACATAGGTTGGACAAGAATTATTCTTGCTGGGACTTCAGGAATTTTGCAGCTGTAATACAAATTCGCCCAACAACCAAAACACATGCTTCTTGGATGAATTTCAAACAACTCGTCATTCCCAAGCACACAACCTCTTTCTCCACAAAATTACAGCTCCAAAAAATATCCAAACATATCCACAACAACTTCCTACAAGCTCTCACACTCAGGACTCCATTGTTGGCCAAAAAATCCATGTAAAAACAACTCTTTATGCCAAAAAACGTGAATGCATAATTTTGATCCCCTACCCATACACATTTCTTCTGTTTCTCTTGCTTGCTTGACTTGCACTCTTCCCCAAGCTGATTGTACTCAACCCCCATGCTATCAATAACTATGGGAAGTGACTCTCATACCAACCCTCTTACACTAATTCAATGATTTGGCTTTAGAAGAATCAACAACTAATGAAAGGTTCATGGCAAGGATAATTTAGAGAAAAATAGGAAATGGGTTTTGGTTTAATAGATATGGGTAACTCTCCCCCTTGGACCCCTACCCTCTCTTGTGGATACTTAGTCCCCAATCTCTGTCCGTGTCTATCTTTAGCCGACGATACATTTTATTTATTAAATTTCAATTTACATCATTTACATATTGGCTTTCGGCCATACATCACATTTACAATATACATTGCTTGGCTCTTGACCACATGCTATATTTACAATATACATCGCTAGTTTGGGGTTTGAAAATGGGGATGTTACAATAGTAATCTTGTTGATTGCTCTTGAATCAGTACACATGCACCATCCTCCATCCTTCTTTGGGTTGAGTACTATTGGTACAACACATGGGCTCAAACTTTCCTTCACCAATCCTTTATCTAGAATTTCTTGCACTTGTTTCTTAATTTCTTCATTCTCTCATGGGGTCATTCTATAAGCTACTTTATTTGGAAAACTTTCTCCAGGTATCAGGTCAATATGATGACTAATATTCCTCACATGAGGTAAATCACTTGGCAAATTATCCACTATAATATCAACAAATTCATCAAGCATAACTTTAACTTCTGCATGTAAATCATCCAGATTTGTATTAGAGAGTATTACCTTTGGCTTACCAATTAAGGAAAATGTAACTCTTCTTCCTTCTTAATATCTTTCAACAGTTCCTTCCCACTTATTAGTAGTACACTTGGACCGACTTCCTCTTTGGCTCCTTCATCCTATAAAGGCAACAATACATGCTTGCTCCCATCCTTTTCAAAATAATAGGTTTTCTTCCTACCATCGTGAATGGATTTTCTGTTATACTTCCATGACCTTCCCAACAAAAAATGGCAAACATCCATGGTCATTATGTCACATAATACCTCATCCTTGTAGCTACCAATATGAATTTCCACATTACATTGTTCATTCACCAAAATCTGATGTCCTTTCTACAACCAAGACACTTTGTAGGGAAAGAGATGTGTTGTCCTCTTCAATACCAAATTCTCTACCATCTCAGTGGAAACCAAATTATCTGTGCTACCACTATCTATGACAAACTTACAACACTTTCCTCTTGACTTGCATATAGTCTGGAATAAACTCTTCCTCTGGGATGGTTCCTTAGCTTCCTTTTCTGACTTGATCAGAACTCTCTTCATCAACAATTATTCGCCTACCTCAAGAGATTCTCCTTTTATGTCTGTATTCACATTATCTTCTTTGTCTTTTGCTATATTTTCATTTCTTTGACCCACTAATTTATTTTTTAGACAATCCCATGACATATGGCCTATCTTTCCACATATTTAACATCTGATTTCTCTGTCTCTTCTACCTCTACCTTTGTAGAAAGATATTCTACCTCTTGATTCTCCTCCTCTTGATGGAAGATTACTTGAGCTCGAGCTTTCTCCTTCATCTCTTGGAGTCCGAAATCTTCCTCTACCACTGGATTGTCCTTTGCCTCCTGTTGAACTTCCTATGAATTTCTCGCTTTTTTTTTTTCTCTGGCCAACTTCTCCTCTACCTTCAAATATGCTTGATAGGCATCTTCAACTATCTTTAGTAACTAAATTCTAATTTAATCTTGTATATCATACCTCAAGCCATGAATATATCTGACAATTTTTTCAACATCTTCTTCAATATGACCAACTCTAATTATCAATCTGTAAAACTCTTCTGTATATTCTTTCACAGTCATATCCTTCTGTCTGAGATTCTGCAACTATCTGAATGAGTTCAGTTGATAGTCCTTAGGCATGAAATTGTTCTTGAATTCAACAATCATTCTGTCCCAATTCTTAATTTTGGCTTTACCTTTTTGTTTCCTGTCAGCTTGCAATTCATCCCACCATAGGGTTTCGTGACCTTTTAGCCTTGTCACTGCATACTTTACCTTCTTCCCTTATCTACATCTTCATAGTCAAAATATTTGTCTATGGCATTAATCTAGTCAATCAATTCTTCAACATTCAGGTTACCTTCATACATTGGTACCTCTACCTTTGGTCTAGCACTGACCTTTGTGACCACCATTATCAATTTTTATTTTGCTATTTCTTCTTCTTCCTCTTCCTCATAGGTTGTTGCTTCAATTTTACTAACATCTCCTATGTCAAGATATCTCTTCATGGAAGTCTCCATATCTTCCATTGTTGCTCGAATTTCTCTCATCTCTTGTTGCAATTTTGCAGTTGCAACTGCTCTTCCTTGACCTCATCTTCTGGGTGGCATCTTTTCTTTCTTCACGAGAACACTTACTGTATGCGCCTTGATACCAAAAATGATGGAAAACCCTACCCATATCCCACTTATAGAGTTATCGAACACAACTTTGTTATAGCGAATAAGCTCTCGTTGTCCCTTGGATCAAATTCAACAATAAGTTTAGTTCATTCCTGGTTCGTTGATTATCAATTCGAACAAGAAGCGCTAGACTAAGCGCTCTTCATTTTTTTTTCTATCATACGGTCAAAATCTATGACCAAGAGTTACTTTGCGGGGGGGTGAATCCTCGACTCATATTTCGAGGCAAGGGGGTACCAAAATAAACCACACACCGACATGTGGTTTTCCTTTCTATCACCTGATTAATTTGCGGGGGGTGCCTCATTACTAGACCTCTCGCTAGTTGAGTTCCCGCAATTTGAAGAGGATCGTCGATCTTCTTTATCAACGAACGATTGAATCTTCTCTCAAGGCCAAGTTATGATATAACGAGGGTCATCAATTTATTCCACGATCTAATCTCCACCGTCCATCTTATTAACACTATTGCAAAGGTTTCTTGATGCGGGTCACACCAGAATTAAGTTACAGTGCTATACTGTCCAATCTATTGAGGACACAAGTATCGAACTTAATCAAATACCAAACTAAGGGAAATTTCTGAGAGGCGATTCTTGAAAGGATTTGGGTCATCGATCTTGTTCTCTAGATCAATCTTGATCATCCACACCAAAAAAACGTAAAAACAAAAAATTAAATAGGGTTTCGGCTCGGTTTATATTAATGGCTCTGCACACGATCTGTGCTCTTGCAAACATAAATTTGATATGGAATTTCGATGCTCTAAAAGTTGCGATCAAATCTTAATTATGCACACATAGAATAACCCATAGAGGCATAAAAAATAAGAGAATTTCTCATTCATTATATTTGCAAAGAAATATAGAGATACAACAATATATCTTCATTGATTTTGGTCTCTTGGACCTTTACAACCCACACTCTCATACACTCTATCTCACACAGGCTCTGTAAACCCTTAAATCTTACAAAAAAAATCGAATTTATCTAGAGCCCTCAGATAGCTCACATACAAACAAATGCTGAGCTATATCAACAAACATCTAAACTAGAGATATGTTCCTAAGGTTTAACAAAAAATTTAACACCTATCCCAACAACTCAACACCTAGGAAGAGAATTAAGCTGAAGGTGCATCATAGTATTCTTCGAGTCTCCCAAAATTGTGATTTTGTGTATGCCCTATGTGCTAGCAATAAAAAGACCTCGAAACAAAGAATTACCCTCAACCTGGTTATTTGAGGCTAGACCCAGATTTCAATAATAGGTAGATTAATCGACTTGTTCTCCAGGACCAAAGAGAACCCCACCTGCTCCTGCCACCCCAAGGTTGTGCTTTGATGCACTATCAAAACATAGAGTATGGTGGTATCATGCGTGAAACCATTCCATGAATTAAGTGGGGGTTAAATGAAACCACCGAGATGTTCTGTGGCGAGTCTATGATGAGAGGGTTCTCTGGAAAGAAAGTCGATAAAACCATATGGAATCTCGGGGATCCAAAATTTCAGGCTGGGATGCCAAGTTGAAGTGTTCTAAAATGAGACCCAAGGATTTTACTGCCACAGTTTCAAGAGGAGATTGAATGTCTTGAAAAAGGTCTCGGTCACGGGATAACTAGATTTTCCAACAAACGAATTTGGGCAAGGCGGATCAAAATTTCTTAAAAAAAGGCTTGTCTCCAAAAGATCCCAAGCAGGAGAATTTATAGTGGCCTTGGAGATGTTCAACTAAAGTTGGCCACCAAACCCTATGTCCAATTCCTTTTAAGGACGAGTTCCAAATTTCCCCGAAAAATTCACAATTCAGAGAAAGGTGAGAAGAAGAATCAGAAGAAGAGTGACAAAGTACACACCTGGTAGGGCCTTGGATGCCTCCTTTGATCAGATTATTTCCCGTTAGAATCTTCCCATGCATTACGGTCTAACATAAAATATCAACTTTAGGTATACCATCCAAATGATAGATTTTTTTTCCATATGCCAGATTTAGGAGGAAGCATTGCTTGTATAAGCTATGATTCATACCCTTTTTTCACTGTGTAATCCTATTGTCCCCACTCATGGGAATCCATTGGTTATAACAGAGCATATAGAGCTGACCTGAGTATGTGTGAATTCGACTCTCGCCCAACCACACACACAAACAACCATGAAAAGTCTCGATATGGTTCTTCAAGCAAATATATATCAATTGTTGAAAGGTTGCCTGGCATATTTGTAGAGGGTATCAAAAAGTATTTCAATACATTGGAGCCGTCACCATGAGAGTCGAGAAAGGTGTCTGCATCTAGGATCTTAAAACATTTATTTGTAGAAGGAAGATGGAGCATTCTCTTGAACACCTTTGGCATCAAGGTGACTTGATCCTTTCCTTTTGTTGCCACTTTAAATATTCTTGTCTTGGAATCGAACCTTCAAGCACACCAGGATACCAGTTCCTTGAAGTCGAAAACTTCAGGTACGCAACCAACGTTGATGAGCCTTGTAGTCCATGGTCTATTCTTTTGCTTTTCTTCTAGAATCTTGATCAAAAACCACCGATAGGAAGCAAACCAATGAAAGTTCTTGTATTGTCTCACGAGTGAATTATCATTATCGCCATAAAAGGGCTCCTTTATTCTTCTATTTGCCATACTTTTGCTTTTTTAATGGACTTTGATATAAGTGAAACTTATGAATAATACATTACAGAGCTCGAATTTCTTTAAGGCCAAGTGCATGGCGCGTATTTAGTAAAATGTAATTTCCACACATATGAATTACTTTCGGAATATGCGTAATCATAAATAGAAACCATTAAGTAGCTCATAGAAAAGCGATACATTTACTTCACATTAGCCCTAAATCGTCATCATTTCTTCGTAAATCGAAGCAAATCAATGTGTCATAAATGACTTGGTTATCGTGCAAATTACGTGGCTTGTCAAAATACTTGGTGCAAAACTATTAGAAGCGCAGAGGTGCAGAAGATATAATTGTGCAGAGTGTGGAGATATGGTCATAGCAAAAGGCTCCGCACAACGTGAAAATGGCTAAGTAAAGAGGCTTTTGATCACAAAATTTTTGGAAGATAGATACATCTTGAGTGAGTACATCATCTGCACGAGGGATATTACAACTTCAATACCAATCATCAATTTGTAGTCCTTGTCCTCTGATAGCCTTTAGGAAGTTGATCTCCATGTCACATTTTTTAAGTTTTGCAAGCCAGTTTGCCCATCTCTCTTCTCTAAATTGTTGGTTGAGCAGTATTCTTACAAGAGAATGTGGTACATAAGCTATCACCACAAAAATTCTCCTTTATGTTTATATTTTCCATACTTCTTTTTTTTTAATGCACTTTGATATACTTGAAACTTATGAATAATACATTACGGAGTTCAAATTGCTTTAAGGCCAAGTGCATGGCGCGTATTTACGTAAATGTCTTTCCACACATATGAATTACCCACTGAATAATGGTAATCATAAATAGAAATTATTAAGTAGTTCATAGAAAAGCGTGGCATTTACTTTGTGTTAGTCCTAAATTGTCGCCCTTTCTTCGTAAATTGGATCAAATCAATGTGTCATAAATAACTCGGTTATTGTGCAAATTACATGGCTTGTCATAATTGTTGGTGTAGAACTATTGGAAGTTTGAAGGTGCGAAAATGCAAGAGTGCGGGAGGACGAGTGGTATCAATTCTCCACACAAGGGTTGAAAATAGACCAAGTCTTAGTTGTGCGGGGGATATACCTGTGCGGAGTACGAAGGTGCGGAAGAATGCAGAATGCAGAGATATGGTCATAGCAAAAGGCTCCGCACTACGTGAAAAATGAGTAAGTAAAAAGGCTTTTGATTAGGAAATTTTTGAAAAATAGTGGAATGGGAGAATAATTTTATATAAGATTTGGATTGAAAATTGACACATGAAATGGATGAACAATCACCTCCAACTATGGGATGGTAACGCCTTGTGGATTGCTAAGAATCCATAGAGCCTATCATTGGTTGATGTAGTCAAAATAATAAAAAATTTAGAAGGGGACAAAAAAAGAAAGTAAGCTAGATCATGAGAGTATATAGTATTGAAAGGGGACAAAGAAAAAGAGGAAAGAAAAGAAAAAGAAGCAAGGTTTATGTACAAAATAGTGAGAACCGGGGATTAAATGAAGACATGTTTGAGGAACTGCCCATTCATAGGCGGTGTATGAACCTTTCTAGTCGCATCTTTCAATAATTAAGAATTGTGACCAAATATTTTCTTAATCTGATACAACCCAGTCCAGAAGTCTTCAAACTTGGAATGAAAAGTTGGCTTCTCGTTATCCTTGTTCCAAAGTAAAACCCATTGATCCTTCTAAAAATGCATTGCAATGGCACTGTGATCAAAATAATTCTTGGTTATTTGTTGTATGTTGGTCATGTTTTCTAGTGCCTTTGCCCTTTTTTCTTCCAATTGTAGCAATTGAAAAGACTGTGCTTGAGGAGCTGCAACTTCTTCCATGTCTTCATTTTATATGGCAATAACTAATGTATTCAGTTCCAAATGTATTGGCAGTTTTGCTTCATTTCCATATACCAAAGTGTAAGGTGATTGTCCAATACTTCCTTTTTGAAGTGTTGGATATGCAGGGGATATACTTGTGTCGTGTGCGAAGGTGCAAAAGATATAACTATGTGGGGCGTAGAGATATGGTCATATCAAAAGTCTCTACACACTGTTTTGATTAGGAGATTTTTTAAAGATAACGGATTGGGAGAACGATTTTATACAAGATTTGGATTGAAAAGTGAGACATGGAATGGATGGACAATTGGCTCCAACTGTGGGACAGTAACCCCCTTTGGGTTGCTAAGAATCCAAAGAACTTATGATTATGTGATTGAGTCAAAATAATAAAAATTTGTCAAGGGGACAAAAAAAGAAAGTAAGCTATACCATGAGAATATATAGTATTGAAAGAAAAGAAAGAAAGAGGAAAGGGAAGAAAAAGAATAATGGTTTATGTAAAAAACAATGAGAACTGGAGATCAAATAAAGAAGTTGTTTAGGAATTGCTCATTCATAGGCAATGCTTGAACATTTCTAGTTGCATCTTTCAATAAGTAATAATTGCGACCAAAGATTTGCTCAATCCGATATGGTTCAATCCATAAAGATTCAAACTTGTATTGAAAAGATGGCTTCTCCTTGGCCTTGTTCCAAAATAAAACCCATTGGTCCTTTTGAAAATGCTTGGCAATGGCACTATGATCAAAATACTTCTTCACTATATGTTGTTTGTTGGCCATGTTTTCCAATGCTTTTTCCCTTTGTTCTTCCAACTGTAGCAATTGATAATATTGTGCTTGAAGAGGTGAGACTTCTTCCATGTCTTCATTTTCGGTGGCAATAGCTAATTTAGGGGCTTGATATCCATGTCATATTCTTGAAATTTGGCAAGCCAATTTTTTGATCTCCCTTCTCTAAATTGTTAGTTGAGCAACATTCGTACTAGAGGATGTGGTACATAAGCTATCACCACAAAAGGCTCCTTTTTTCTTCTCTTTTCGATATTTTTGCAAATCTTGTACAAAATTCTTCTCCGATCAACTATCTTTTGAAAATTTCACAATCAAAAACCTTTTTACTTAGCCATTTTTCATGTTGTGCGGAGCCTTTTGCTATGACGATATCTTGGCACTCCGCACGACTATATCTTCCACACCTTCGCACTCCACACATGTATATGCCCCGCACAACCAACACTTAGTCTATTTTCCGCACAACCAACCCTTGTGCGGAAAATTCATACATGTCATCCTCTTGCACTCCACTCCATGTCATTGTGACAAGGCACACAATTTGCACGATAATCAAGTCATTTTATGGCACGTTGATTTTCTCTCATTTACGAGGAAGGGGCAGAGATTTAGATATTTAGAACTAATGCAAAGTAAATATCACATTTTTCTATGAGTTGTCTAATGGTTTCTATTTATGATTACCCGTGTTCTGAAGGTAATTCATGTGTGGAAAAGACATTTTAGTAAATAGGTGTCATGCACTTGGCCTTAAAGCAATTCGAGACCCGTAATGTATTTATCTTCTGAAAATTTTATATTCAAAATCCTTTTTACTCCCATTTGTTATGTTGTATGGAGGCTTTTGCTATGATCTTATATTTGCACTCCGCACAACTATATCTTCCACACCTCCACACTTCACACACATATATCCCCCGCAAAAATGAATTTGGGTGTTAAATGAAGTCACCGAGATGTTCTGTGGCGAGTCTGTGCTGAGAGGGTTGTCTAGAAAGAAAGTCGATAAAACTATATGGAATCTTGGGGATCCAAAATTTCAGGCTAGGATGCTAAGTTGAAGTGTTCTGAAATGAGACCCAAGGATTTTACTGCCACAGTTTCAAGAGGAGATTGAACGTCCTGAAAAAGGTCTCGGTCGTGGGATAACTAGATTTTCCATCAAACAAATTTGGGCAAGGCAGATCAAAATTTCTTAAAAATAGGCTTGTCTCCAAAAGATCCCAAGTAGACGAATTTATAGTGGCCTTGGAGATGTTCAACTAAAGTTGGCCACCAAACCCTATGTCCAATTCCTTTTTAGGATGAGTTCCAAATTTCCCTGAAAAATTCGCAATTCAGAGAAAGGTGAGAAGAAGAATCAGAAGTAGAGTGACAAAGTACACACCTGGTAGGGCCTTGGATGCCTCTTTTGATCAGATTATTTCCCGTTAGAATCTTCCCATGCATTAAGGTCTAACATAAAATATTAACTTTAGGTATACCATCCAAATGCTAGATTTGTTTTCCATATGCCAGATTTAGGAGGAAGCATTGCTTGTATAAGTTATGATTCATACCCTTTTTTCACTGTGTAATCCTATTGTCCCCACTCATGGGAATCCATTGGTTATAACAGATTGGGCACACAACCCTGAAGCCATATAGAGAGAGCTTGTGAAAGATCTTGAAGGTGGGGGGAAATCTCCTTGAATTCCCATCTGAGCCATCGACCAAATGTTTTGGACCAAGATGAGATCACATGTAATGAATATTTCCCTTATCTATCCATCCACTCTTTCAGAGGAAGTAAATATTGATTTTCAAGGAGAGAGGGGTTCCCCATTATATTGTCTTACCAAATATTGATCATTTTACACTTCCTCAGGACCCAAGTGATCCAGGTGGATATCAGTGACCACCCACCTATTCAAACTGGCTCAAAACAGTTTGTTGGCAACTTACTATTTTTAACAATTTTTTGGTTCCTAAACTTCCAGGGCCATTTTGAGGGCCTAAACAATTATTTTTCACGATTGGGAACCTCAAAGATATACACATGCTCTAATTGAGCTCCCAAAATGAAGCTCAATGTCGATACCTTTCCAACGAGTTATCGTGCGCCCCAAACGAAGATTGCATGCCAAAGTTACGCCCCTGGGAAGTTGATACACCAAACTACCCAAAACGGGGTCCACAAAACTGTTGGCTTTTCATCTTCTGGGGTTAGGGTTTTGTATTTTGTTTATGTTAAAAAGGCCTTTGGAGCCTCATTGTAACAATGATATTCTTGTGAATGTGAGTAGCCATCACATCTCTTCTTAGAGATAAGCTTTCACCATTCTAGCGAGTCTTTCACTCTGTATATCTACAATTTTGTACATTTCACTCATTAATAGAAATTGTGTATTATCGTATCTCCATGTTTATGGTTATATCTATGATATATCTCTGTTATATTATTGGATATTTGATATATCTCTATGCATTTATTTATTACATCTCTTCTCTCATTTCATTCTCAAAATAATCCGGATCAGTGGTATCAGAGCATGCTACTCTTGATAGTTTTTCAGTGCATGTCCCCGACGAGGTCCGAGTATAACAAGTTGGGTCTCGAGCTTGTATCTCTTGAGGACAATCGCTCTCACACACCCAATAAACCCTCCATGGTGGAAGAAAATAAAAATGACAGAGCGAACGATTATATTAATATGTTGCTTGAGCAAACTCTCACGCAACAAAGGGACGAAATGATGGAGAATTTTTCCCACATTCGTCAATGCCTATTGATAAGCACAGACACATATTCATACAATGGCCACTTTGGAAGAACCTCTCCCTTCAAGGTACAAGTTAATTTTTGTATTCCCTTATTTGAAGGTCAGATAGATGCAGATGCCCAAGAAAAATGGTTAAATCTGCTAGAAGGTTATTTCTCTGTTCACAATTTTTCTGACAGGGAAAATATCACCTTCACACTCCTTAAGGCTCTCCCCCATGTCAAACATTGGTGGGAAACTTACTAGGAGAAAATCTCCATAGAGGTGTGTGGAATATATGGGGCCGAGCCCACTTGGGATTTTTTTTTGGATGCGGTCAAGGAACAATATTACCCTGTTTGTAATGATGATGACCAGTACATGAGATGGACCACATTGCATCAAGAGAGGGGCCAACTAGTTCCGGAGTTCACCAATACCTTCCACACCTTGCGCACCAAGCTGGGTATCAAATATTCTGAATGACATTTGGTTTTAAAATACTGTGGGGCTCAATACAAGTGCATCCAAACCGAAATGGATTTTCAGGACATCTCATCACTGGGAGCTGCTTATCGATATGCTATCAAAATAGAGCAAGAATTTAAGCACCTAAACAAACGAGAGCTCAGGTTTGAAAATATGTAACCAACAAAGTATGATAAAGATGATCCTAACAAATAGCCTGCTGAAAACCAGTCCAAGCCACAGGAAAAGAAGGGTAAGGGAAAGACGAAGAATGATATTGGAAAGTGGTGCGACTTCCAATAAAACCCTTGGAACAACACCGATGAATGTCGCTCAAAACAATCATTGGTGACCAAGATCAAATAAAAAGAGCCGAACCTAGATTAAGAAAATATTGGTAGAAGACAGATCATCGACACAGTCCCCACTGCTATTTTCGCGACCGCAACAATTCAACCAGAAGAATTGACATATCCTAAAGAGGGGCAGTGCCTCTTCCATTCATAGATGTGGGTGAAGGGTACCCCATTTCATTTCATTTTTGATAGTAGAAGCCAGAAGAACCTCATCTCAACAAAGGTCATCAAATAGTTGGGATTGTCGACAACACAACACCTGCAGCCATACAACATCGAGTGGCTTCACTAGGGACAAGATCTTCTTGTCAACCAGTAGTGTCGATTGTCATACATCATCCGGACCTTCAAGGATGAGGTATTATGTGATGTTTCCCTGCTCGATGTTTGTGATGTTATTTTGGGCTAACCATATATGTGGAAACGTCATATTGTTTATGAGTCTTGACCCTGTAGTGTCATTGTTACTCTGGGGGGTCAACTCTACAGGATACCAGAGGTAGTTCTGACTACGTTTCCACCAAAACAGTGCTGCAATGTAATATCTCATACTGCAAAATTCAGCCTCTTCACAATCTGTTCAAAAGGTGAACAGAAGGACACTGCAACCTTTCTATCCAACAGAAGCAGATTGCAGAAGAGAAAGAAGATATTGTTTCTTCAACTACAATGGTGCCTACACACTACCCAGTCAAGCCAAGATACAATAGGTTGGTTGAACAAATTCAAGCCCGCCAACAACAGGTTCATGACAATTTTCAACAAGCTAAGCAACGCAACTTCTCCAACAAGGCAAGCAACTCACAAAGGTTCAGATTCAACAAACACTTTCCCCTCTCCCATGGGAACTCAATGCAATGGAGACCATTGCTTACTAAGGAGGTAAGATTGATCCAAATGGATATCGATTGCAACCCACCTATTCCAACTGGCTCAAAACAGTTTGTTGGCAACTTACTAGTTTTAACAGTTTTTTCGGTTATTAAACTTCTGGGGCCATTTTGAGGGCCTAAACAACACTTTTTCACGACCAGGAACCTCAATTATAACCGAAGGCTCTCGTTGACTCCCAAAAATGAAGCTCCTCATTGATACCTTTCCAACAAGCTATCATGCCCCTGAAACGAAGATTGTATGCCAAAGTTACGCCCCGGGAAGTTGATACACCAAACTACCCAAAACGGGCTCCACAAAACTGTTGGCTTTTGATATTTCGGGGTTAGGGTTTTGGATTTTCTTTATGTTAAAAAGGCCTTTGGAGCCTCATTGTAGTGATTATTTTCTTGCGAATGTGAGTATCCGTCACATCTCTTCTCAGAGATAAGATTCCACCATTCTAGCGAGTCTTTCACTTTGTGTTTCTACAGTTTTGTACATTTCGCTCATTAATAGAAATTGTGTATTATTGTATCTCTGTGTTTATGGTTATATCTCTGATATATCTATGTTATATTATTGGATATCTGATATATCTCTGTACATTTCTTTATTACATCTCTGCTCTAATTTCATGCTCAAAATCATTTTGGATCACCAAGTCAGCTTGCTTTGGAAAAAGGGGGAGGGAAGCTTTAAGGAGGCACCAAATTTGAGAACTTGATTGAGATTTAGGTGGGTCATGAAGGCATCTCATTTTAGTTACTGATGGGTATTTACACAGTAGGAATTTCTTCCACCAATCCATGTTTCCCAAAATGAGCCTCCATAGTAATTTGATTCTTAGAGATATGTTCATTAGAGCTGGATCCTTGATTCCCAATCCCATATTCCCAGTCCCCCATGTGATTTAGGAGCTCTGATAGTGTTCCAATTGACCAAGTGAAATATTTTTGCATTTGACTTGGCCCCTTGCCATAAAAACCACCCAAGTTCCTCGGAGAGGCATAACTTGATATTGGCTGGGGAAAGTAGGGTCGAGAATTGGAAAATGTGGAGAGCACTCATAACTGAATTGATTAGGACAAGTTGCCCTGCAAGGTTTAGCCACTGGGATCCCCATTGGGAGAATTTGTATTTTATTTTATCCAAAATATGCTTCCAGGAAAGAGAAGAGAGGGAGTGAAGATAGAGGTGGATTCCCAGGTATTTGAAGGACTGCCACTTTTCATCAGAAGGGGAGCCTAGGATCCTAGCAATTGTATTGGTGAGCCTTGTGCTAATAATCTAGGTATAGAGATGACTTTTAGCATTTTTAATGAGACCCCTAGAAGCTCTAGTGAACATATTCACTTTGTTTTTGAATCCATGGGAAAGGAGAGTAGAGGCACCACTAATTAAGAGAGCGTCATCGATAAAATGAGAATGGTTTATCCTTTCCATTCCTCTAGCAATTTTTGTGCTAGGAATGTTCTTTGCCTTCCATTCAGATTCTAGAGTCCGGATAAGGGATAGAGGGGACCCTTGTCTCATCCCCTTAAATGATTTGAAGAAGGGGGCGGGGTGACCATTGAAAATAGGAGCAATCCAAAGGGAATCTATGCAAGCATAGAGCCGATTGAGAAATTTTCCACTTAATCCAAACTTCTTAAACACATCTATCAAAAAATTGTGCCTTACCCTGTCGAAGGCATTAGCCATATCTAATTTGATATCATCCCCTTCTCCCCTCAAGACTTGCTTGAGTGAATGGATTCTTGCACCAAGATGATGTTGTCAACTATTGGTCATTTTTCTACAAAACCCCCTTAATTAGGAGATATAAGCTTTGAGAGGAGTGTTTTTGTTTGATTAGCTATTATTTTTATAATGATTTTGTAGGAAACATTGCAAAGTGAAATAGGTCAAAATCTTGAAAATGAGGATGGGTTAAATTCCTTCGGGATTAAGGTTACAAAGGTTGAGTTAGTATTACTTCCAATGCGTGAAAAACACTGTACATATCACACCATTCCGATGAGATCAAACTTTATCGAATTCCAACATTGTTTGTCGAAGTGGGTAGAGAAGCAATCCAGATTGAGGGCTTTGTTTGGTTCCATGTGTGGTATAGTTGCATAGATTTTTGCCTCTAAAATTAACATGTATAAGACTTCATTTTCTCTCGGGCTAAGAAATGGTGGGATATGCTCTAAAAGTTGGGCTCACTCCTCCTGATATTCTTCTCCTAGTTCTGTATAGAGGTCTTGGAAATGTTGGAACGCTACATCTTTGATTTGGGCGAATGTGGACAAAACCGTTCCATCTACTGTCATTATTTATTTAACATTGTTTTTCCATATTCTTTCTTTTGGATTACCTGTGAAAAAATTTAGTAAGCCTATCCCCAACTTTGAACCATAAGCTTTGGGACCCGAATCTCCATGTTTCCTCCTCCACTCGAAGGGCTCTATAATATCGATGAAAATAATTTTTTTCTTCAACTAATAGACCTTCATAGACCTTGTCCCATTCCAACGTTCTTTGGATCTCCTCCAATTGGCTAGACAAAGCATTGAATTTTTGATCTAGGGGATTGTAGATTGTTTTTTCCCATTCTTTAAGAGCCAAATTAACCCGTTTAAGCTTCTACTCCTAGATGTAGACCGAGGAGCTCGGGATTCAACAACTCCATGCATGTGAGACTAGGAAAAAAAAGGAGGAATATAGGATCCAAAGGGGGTTGAATTGGAAGGGGATATGCCCTAAATTGACAGAATCAAAGAGGAGAAGGGAAATCATGCAATGATTCGATCCACACCAAAGAAAAATAGAGGAGGAAAGTGTGAAAGAGTCATCAAGAAAGGAATTGCTTCCAAGGAACCTATCCACTCTAGCCATTATGTGGCCTAGTCCAATGTGTCTATTGGACTAAGTGAATCTACCCTTTGACGAATTAATGTCTGATAAATCAAGCAAGGAGATTAGATCTTCCATATGTTCCCTGAAGAGATATGTAACAAGGCTCCCTCCTTTCTTATCTTTTGGCATCATGCTGGTATTGAAGTCTCATGCTATGATGCAATTTGACTCAAGACCAAAGTCTTGAAGGGCTAGCAAGGACACCCAACATGAATATTTTTCTTAGGGATGATTTGGCATATAAACTTTAATCAAGGAGACAAAATTTCTAGTGGGGATATGGGTAAGGTTGACCAGAAGCCAGTGGAGGGTCAAATGGATGTGTTCCAAATGGAAAACACTTGGATTCAAAATAATAGAAAGCCCCCCCGAGCCCCCTCTAGATCTAACTTCTTTTCCTTCACTTTATACCAGAATATAGTACTTTGGAGAAGGACATCATATTCCTTCATTTTTGTTTTCTGGAGTAGGAGCACCTGTGGTCTTTATGTATTTATTAAATCCTTAATTAGGCCATTTTTTAAGGGCTCCCAAGGACCCTACAATTCTAGGAAAGAATCTTCATCATTTAGAGTGGGTTTTGGGGATCCCCGCCTTGGGGGGGAAGAAACCACTCTAATTCTATGGGACTCTTGGTTCTTCTTTAATGAATCCATCTAGGGTACCCTGGGTGCCCTTTTCCTTCTCCTTACTAGTTTCCACTTCTCACTTGCGGCGATTGGTTTTTCATCGTACTCTCTTAACCGGTTCACTATGGCTTGATTCTTTGTCTGTTTCCTCTTCTGAATCCATGCAAAAATATTCATCTTCTGGGATGATAGGAAGTTCAACCCCTTTAGTGGGGATCTGGTGAGGGGAAACATTTGGATCCTGCTAAATGGAGTTCATACTTTCAGAATAAGGGTAGAATTATGGAGGAGATCCTTCTTCAGGGGAGGTAGATTCACCTTCTCTCTTAGATTAATTCTAGAGCTCTAGAAAGGGGTCCTTTGCATTGTGAGAAAGAGCTACATATATGTTACTACTCACACCTAGTTCATTGTTCCCCATTATGACACCAGAGGGGGGGTTTGGCTATTGGGCTGCGATGGGATGATTCTACCCCTACTTTTTGGTTGGTTTCCTTGTTTAGCTACTTGTCTTCTTTTCTTTGGGAGCTACCATTGCTCATTTAAATATGTTGTGATTTGTTTAGGGACTACTTTTGGGAAGTTTTAGGTTAAAAGCCTATATTCATGATAAACCTTGCATTTGAAGGGGAGTTTTTCGTAATCTATCAAGTACACATAATTCCAGTTATTTAGGATGAGTTGGACCACCTTTGCGAGGTATTTTTCAAGATCAGCTTCAACACAAATGTGAGCACAATCGTGCATAACATCTCGGGGCTCAGCTCGATCAATGTACTTTCCCAGGGCATTGCCAATATTTCGAACCTTTTAATTATTCCATCAATGTAATGGCATGTAGGGAAGGAGTACCCATACTAGGATGATTGAAGAGATATCATTCTCAATATTGAAATATGGAGTCCACCAGTTGAGATACATACCTCTTGTGCCCGTGAAGTAGCGACCACTTCGAAATATCAAATCACGACCCTCATTCTCCTCGAATAAGAAGATGAAGAATCATCTGCCACAAAACGCATGAGAGAGCTATCCCTTAATCAATGGCTTCCAATTTTTTTCAAACCATAAAGCCACGGCCCTCGAAGATGACCAGATTCCAGTGAACTGGTCAATCAACATGTTCTATACTAGGCGTAATGCCAGATTTTGGGATCTCAATGGGTGCACAGGGACCTTTGGGATTTTATCATTTTTCTTTACAAAACTAGAGGTAGGAGATTTGACCGATTTA
>ML783063.1:80666-138504 GCA_009831015.1 Picea engelmannii
GGGGAGAGGTCAAGGCCATAGTCAAATAACAGTTTCCTTAGGGATTCAACATGCAAGATAAGGTTTTAGAGTAGTCGGGGTTCAAAAGACTACCATAATGAAATATCTTTCCCCATTCATCCAAGTATGACCTTCCCAACTTTTTAACTCATCAAAACTATGGAGATTTAGGAAAGCTTCTCCCTAATATTTTCGAGCATAGAAATCAAATTCTAAAGCAAATCAATTAATTACTTACCATTTTTCTTAAAATTCGAAAAACCAAAGTTGGTCTTAGTGGATGGTAAAAATCATCATCATCATCACCATGGAGTAAATTTTATCGTCAATCCCTACCATAAACCTCTTTTATCGAGAATTTTATTAGGAACTAGCCCAAGCCTCCACATAAAGTTTATCTCTTAAAGAATGTATGTATAATTTCTCTTGGATTTGTCTTCTAATTTCTATGGAAATCTAAGAATAACGTAATATTTGAAGGGAAAATATGGTCAAAGGGAGAAATTTAGGAAGTAATAAAGATAACCATTATGGAAAGCATTGAGATAAGATGCAAGTAAATGGATGAGATTGATGATTCATTTCAACTAAGCTTGGTACAATAATGGGATCTTTACCATCAAAATCCATCTTCAATGGTCAAGAGTTAAGAAAGGAAACTTGTAGATAGACTTCGAATTCTATCATTAAGGATGAGTTAAATTCAATTTTGATCTAGGAGGAAAATGATGGCCACCCACCTATTCCATTGGCTCAAAACAGGGGTTTCCACCTTGGCAGTTTTTCTACAGTTTTTCTAGTCCTAAGCTTCCGGGGCCATTTTGAGGCCCTATACAATGTTCTTTTGGCGTGGCATAGTCACACCATAGGCTTTGACTAGAGTGTGATGGAAAAATGTGTATTCCTCGGATAAACCTTTCCAATGAGCTATCATGCACCCCAAACAAATATTGTATCCAAAAGTTACGCTCTTGGGAAGTTGACGTATCAAATACCCCCATCGAGGCTCGCAAATCTTTTGGCGTTTCATCTTCTAGGGTTAGGGTTTTGGATTTTCTTTGTGTTAAAAAGACGTTCAGAGCCTCATTGTAAACATCATGTTCTTCTTATGAATGGGCGTAGCCATCACATCTCTTCTCATAGATAAGCTACCACCATTCTATTGAGTTCATTCACTCTGTATTTTTACAGTTTCTGTACATTTCTGTCATTAATAAAAATTGTGCATTACTGTATCTCTCTATTTCTGGAAATATATATGTGTATTTTCTTATTAGATCCCTGCCTTCATTTTGTTCTCAAAATAATATGGATCAATGGTATCAGAGTAGGCTACTCCTTTTCGTTTCTTAGTGCATGTCCCCGTTTCTTATACAATAATTATCCATACTTTATACTTTAAGGAATATTAATATAATATTCCTTTTTGGCTTAAGCTCCCTAGCTTATCCCCTTATCCTTAAATTTTATCCCCCTTTCCCTAACTAGTGGAGTTTAGTCCCCCATACTCTTTTACATGGTTGGTATGCCGCAATGATGTGTTTTTCATTAATATTTTCATGTGAATACATTTACATTTACATCACAGATATACTGTCCTTTCTGCATCCCAGCTCACCAACCTAAGTACATTTGTATTTACATTTACAGTTGGGGTTCGGCCTAGGGGTATTACATTCCCCTCCCCCTTATTTATGCACTGTCCTCAGTGCAATATATACACATATACAACCCAAATTTCAAAAATCCTCAAAAATATGAGGGTATTTTGCTTGCATAGCATCCTCGTGCTCCCAAGTTGCATCTTTAGGACCATACCGGGTCCATTGGACCTTTACTAGCTCTATGACTCGATTCCGGATCTGCTTGATCTTCTGGTCCAATATGCACACTGGATGCACTTGAAGGATGCCATCTTACTCCACCTAAATCACATTCCAACCAATGACATGATTAGCATCAGGCATATACTTTTTGAGCAATGATACATGGAATACATTATGAATAGACATTGATGCAGGAAAGGCAAGCATGTATTCTATAGGCCCAATCTTCTCTAGGATTTCAAATGACCCACAATAATGAGCTGTCAACTTTGAACAATTTCCCAACTTCAGGGAGCTTCTGTTGGCCTTTACTTTCAAGAATACATGGTCACCCACTTTAAATTCCCTATGAGTTCTGCCCTTATCAACATAACTTTTCTGCCTATCTCGAGCAACCTTTAAATTTTGTTTTATTTTCAACATTTTCTCTTCCATTTCCCTGAGTAATTCTGGCCCAACCACTGCTCTATCTACTGGGTTGTCCCAACTTATCGGCGTGTTTCACCTTCTGCCATAAAGTGCCTCAAATGGGCTCATCTTTAGAGATGCTTGGTACCCATTGTTATAAGCAAACTCTACTAAGTGTAGCTAGTCTTCCCATTTTCATGGTTTATCCATCACATACATCCTCAACATATCCTCAATCACTTGATTCACCATCTCTGTTTGTCCTTCTAATTCTGGATGATAAGTTGTACTAAAATTCAAATTTGTTCCAAATCCCTTAAATAATCCTTTCCAAAAATTTGATGTAAATTTTGGATCTCTGTCAAACACAATTGTCTTGGGTATACCATGTAGTCGAGCAATTTCTCTCATATAAATATCAGCAATGTTGGCTGCCTTGTGAGTGAGCTTTATTGTAATAAAATGGGCAGCTTTAGTAAGCTTATCCACCACTACCATGATAGAATCATGCTGCTTGTTTGTTCTGGGCAGTTTGGTGATGAAATCCATTGTTACAACTTCCCATTTCCACTCAGGAATGGGTAATGGATGTAGCAAACTAGTTGAGTGTCTATGCTTAGACTTGACCTTTTGACACTCCAAACATTTGACAATAAAATCAGTAACTTCTTTCTTCATTCCTGGTCAATAATATTGGCTCTTCACAACTACAATAGTTTTCTGATAACTTGGGTGCCCATCATAAGGTACATTATGCATTTCTTTTAATATCAGATTTCTCAATTCCTGGGAATTTGGTACATAAATTATGCCCCTGTACATGAAAATTTCATCATTTTCTATCTTATAGTATTCAATTTTCTACTGCAAAATACGTTGTTGTGATTTTGTTATTATTTCCATGTATTACAAATCTGATTTTGTAGCCTCCAAGATTCTATCTTTCAAATCTGACTGGTACATGCTAATGGATGTAGCATGCAACACATGCACCCTTATGCTAAGTGCATCAACCACCATGTTCTCTTTCCCTTTGATATGCTTTATATCAAAGTCATATTCACTGATAAATTATAACCACCTACTTTACCTGGCATTTAGAGTTGGGTGCCCAAATAAATATTTCAGAGCACTATGGTCTGTCCTCAACTCGAACCTTTTCCCCATGAGGTAGTGCCTCCACATCTTCAAGGCATGCACTATGGCTGCCAACTCCAAATCATGAGTAGCATAGTTCTTTTCATGCTCCTTCAACTTCCTTGATTCATAGCATACCAAATACCCATTTTGACTAAGGACTCCACCAAGCCCTTCTCTACATGCATCAGGGCATACAATGAAGTCTTCATTTGGATCAACAATCCTTAGTATTGGAGCACTTGTTAATAAATGCTTCAAGTGTTGGAAACTCTTTTCACAATCCAATGTTCACTGAAACTTCACCCCCTTATTTTGCAAGGAAGTGATCGAGTGTGTAATCTTTGAGAATCCTTCAATAAATATCCTATAGTATCCTGCAAGGCCCATGAATGATCTGACCTCTGTCACATTCTTTTGTGCTGACCATCCTCTAATGGCCTCAATATTTTCAGGATCCACTCCTATCCCTTCCTCTGAAATGATATGTCCCAAATAAATAATTTGTCTTTGATAAAATGAGCACTTGCTCAATTTGGCATACAACAAATGCTCCCTTAATACCTGTAATACCATCCTCAACTTAGAATATATAAGAATGTCATCTACAAATAAAATGACAAACTTATCTAAGTATTCTCTGAAAATACCATCCATTAAACACATGAAGACAACTGGTGCATTTGATAACCCAAATGGCACCACTGTGAACTCATAATACCCATACCTTGTTCTGAAAGCAGTCTTGCTGATGTCTTCTTCTTTAATTCTTACCTGATGATAACTTGACCTGAGATCAATCTTGGAGAATATTTTTGCATCTTTCAACTGATCAAAGAGGTCATCGATCCTTGGAAAATGATACTTATTCTTCAAAGTTACCTTGTTCAACAACCTGAATTCAACGCAAAGTCTCAATGTTCCATCCTTTTTCTTCACAAATTATACTGGGGCACCCCAAGGTGACACACTTGGGCATATATACCCCTTCTTCAGAAGCTCTTCAAGTTGCATTTGCAATTCCTTCAATTCTGGTGTACTCATCTTGTAAGGGGTCTTGGATACTGGGGCTACTCCAGGCATCAGATTGATGGAGAAATCAATGTCTCTTTTAGGGGGTAATACTCGTATTTCTTTAAATACATCTTCAAACTCTTTTAGGGCTGCATAATCTTCAATATTTGACACCTTTTCTTTAGGTGTCTCTTCCATATGTGCTGCAAATATTTGACACCCTTTCCTGTAACTTTTCTTCAGCTGCAATGCTGAAATTTCTCTGATGGTTACTGCCCTGGGAATTCCATGCACTGTCCTTAGGTTCCCTTCCTCATCCAAGAAAATAAATGACTTATTATAAAAACTAGGATAGCATGGTGTTGGTCCAACCAATCCATACCAATTAGACAATCATAGGAACCTAAAGGTATGATGTTCAAATCTGCCCTGGTACTCAGTCCATTCATGTCCATTGGACATGCCTTAGTCATCTCATTAATTTTTCTTTTAGCTACAGTAGCTAGCTGCACCAACGAAGATTTTCCAAGCTTGCTTCTTGGCAAATGCAATATTTCCACCATCTTAGGATCTATATAACTATGACTATCTTTTGAATCAATTAAAATAACAATGGTTTGGTTGTTGATCTTACCTTCCACTTCAATCATATGTGACTGAAACTCATCTTTCTTGTTGTCCAGGGTTGCATAGATCCTAGGTACATTTCTGCCCATGTTCTCCACTGTATCAGCTTGTTGTGCATTGTGAACAATCCTCACTTTTTCACCTCTGTGAGGACAATCTCTATACATATGATCTCCTCCACAACCCCAACATTGAATAGGTGGCTGCCTTGGTCTTTTCCCCACTATCTCGGTCATTCTGGTTTATTTAGAAGTTGGTTGTCCCTGAGGATTATTTATGAAGAATGGTGGCTTAGTACCCTTTTTCCTATGTTCTATCTTGTTTTTATTCTTGTCTTCCCAAGCGTTTTGGAAATTTGGCCTTCCTTTATGTTGATCATAAAGGAATTTATCTCACCTTATGGTCTCCTCCAATGTTTTGGGATCATCATATTGTATCATTTCATTGATAAATGATGGCAACGCACTCAAATGCCTCTGAATCTTAACTGGATCTTCCTTGTTGAAAGAAACATACTTTAATAGTTCTAAAAACACGCTTTCATATTCATCTATGGTCATACTCCCAAGCTTGAGTTCAAAGAACTCCTTCATTTTCTTGTCATAGTATCTCTTAGTCAAGTAATTCTTTTGAAAATACCTCTTGAATTCCCTCCAAGTAACATTTTTCTCATTGATGTGTTGCACCTGCATAAATTGGTCCCACCACATGGATGCCTTTCCCTTGAGCTGATAGATGGAAATTATTTCTTCTGCATGTGAAGAGTAATTATGCAATTGAAAATACTTCCTCATGCCTAGTAGCCATGTCTCTGCATATTCATCCTTCTTGTGCTCACCATCAAATGTAGGAGGCTTGATTTTGTTCATTTCTCCTTGTAACTCATCCACCCCAGACCTCCTCTTATGTTTCGTGATAGGGGACGAAATTGAATTATTGTGTGCTCTCCTAGTGGAATGCCTTGGGAAGTGATGGTGATGTTTGCCAACACTTCTTGTTCTTCTCCTCTCATCATGAGATCTGTGACTTCCTGATTTGCTTGAGTCATTCTCCTTATCCATCTTCTTTTCTATTATGTGCAAGCTCTACATTAACTTTATGTTGAAGCCCTCCTGCTCTCCTTGGATTTCATAAGCCTCTCATTATCATCTTTATAACTTTGGACATCCTTTTGTAAACTTTTAATGGTCTCTACCAAGTTCATGATTTCTTCCTTTCATTTTCCATATCCATTTGAGTTTGTACATTCATTACCCATATTGACATACATCCCTCTGATTTCATCTTCATGGTTGTAAGCCCCCTGTGTATCTTCCATGATTCTGAACTCTATGTTGATCCTGTTCTGATCTAATTGTTGTTAACTCTGCAAAATGTGCCGCCAACAAAACTTGTTAGGCTAATTGATTTAACAAATTCATGAAACTATGTACAATTCTGGTTCAAGAATGCATCATAATTATTTATTCTGATTTCCTGAAAAAATGACTTCCCAGGTCAATTTTCTGGGTGAATAGTTATATTCTACTATCTAAGACCTTTCCAATGCTTGCTTCCATGCTCAATTCTGAGTCTTGAGCAGAAAGTTATGGTTATTTGAAATTTGTCCATTAATTCTTCCCAAGATTTCTGCATGGATTCTCTGCTCTTTCCTTACTCATACAGGTACTTAGCCTTCCTTATGGTCTTAGTCAAAGTTTTATGATGCAAACCCCCACCCCTCCCAGGGGTTCGCGCAACCTCCCGGTCTTGGGATCTTCTTCTGGAGACGAATTATCTCTGGGATCCATGTTGGATCCTCTCTTAATGTACACATGCCCTTTTTATTTCTTTATGCAGGTTCAACAAAACCCACAGATGCTTTACTCTAAGCCCCTTTCACCTAGGATCAAAACGAAAGGAGATAGCCCCTTTTCTTCGGCAGAAATATCACGTGACCATGGGCTAGAACCAAGCGCTCAACTAAAAGGTGCTATCCGGAGCTCCGAGACTTCGACGCTCCGTGAACATTCACCTTTTCAACACTCCAATCTCCCAGAGTGGTTACCAGACGAATTTAGTCATAAAGTGACTTTGACTGACGGGTGTAGGTATTCTCCCTATCCTTCCTCTCTTCAAACTCTTACGACTAGATTTGACGGTTGGCGGGGATTCTCTTCCCTCCTCCATGATCTATGGTGGAGATTCACTTCAAGACTCTAGGCTTCGGGAGTTTCCACGACTCCAACACGAAAATCTCTTGGACTGCCGAACTCCCGAAGAGTTCAGGGATCAACGGTCCACAATTTTCTCCTTGATCTACGACTGAGATTAAATCCGAGACTCTGGGATTCCAGGCTTAAGAATTTTTCCGATTCCAACACATGCTACCTCCCGGATAGCTGAACGTCGAACTGAAACCGACGACTCACACTCCTCCCACAACCAACGATTATGATTAACTCCGTGCTTCGGGCTTTGGGGCTTCTCTCTCTAGACGACCACCGCACTCCCAAACTGTCGAACTCCGAATCGGTGAAGCGCAGAGATCTACGACTGAGACTCTCCTTTGATCAACGACTAGGATTAACTCATGTACTTCGGTTCTTTAGGACTTCTCACACCAAAACAAATTCCACCCACAATCCTTTAGACAGACGAATTTCCAAATACTTGGAAATCTACGGACATCTGTTCCCAACAACCGACGGTCAGGATTTACTCTGAAATTCAGGGAATTCTCCACTCTGTGCAATCACAACCAATTTCTCCTAGAGTGTCGAATCGCTGAAACACTCGGGGATCCAATGGCTCACACTCTCCCAGTGATCTATGGTGTAGATTCACTTTAGGACTTCGTAGCTTTGGGGATTTCTCCTCCTGGAGATAAAAGGGTCAATTTTTCCCGAAGTGTCAAATCTTCGAGTTGTGAGATCTATGACTCACGTTCCATGATGGGATCTATGGCTGAGATCCACTCCGCTTTGGCCAAGACTTACGGCCTGAGAAATACGATCGACGATTCTCATTCTCCTGCGCTCATATCCAACGACTGGGATCTGATCTCCTCTGTCGTGCACTCTCCTCTCGTCTGGGTTTGATAAAATGGCCCAGATCTAATCTTGCATCCCAAATCAATGACTTTTGTGGTTTCTCTCCTCTGTGGCTCCGCTTCCCTCCAACGAAAGATTTCTCAATCTTTCAAAGGTTCGACCTTTGATATCTCCACTGTAGGGTCACTCCTTGGCCTCTGCTTGCTTTCTCGAACCGCTACACCTCCTGAGATTTCAAACACAGTCAAAGTGTTCTCTCAACGCCCTCCTGGCTCCTTGTAACTTCAAATTCGACCAATTTCAGGTCTGAATTTGCTAGAACAAATATTAAATTAACGACATCTCACCACTTGGCCAAATTTCGCAAATTTCCCATGAATTTAACAACAAAAATTGGGGCCTTTTCCCAATTCCATGCAATTGCTTCTGATTTTTACCATGGACGCATTGTAACTTGAAATTTGGCCACCTCGAAATCAATTCTCTATGAAATTTCGCTTCAATTCAACATGCTCGGCCCATCTAGGCTCAATGTTGAAAACTGGAGCTTTGATACCATATTGTAGCATCCCCAACATCCAACTGGGCTATGCCACATAAAATTTCCGAACTGTATACAAAATTAAAACCTATAGAAACTCATCAAATGCATAAATTCATACAGAATAATAATAAAAATACACATGCAACACACACAAGAAAAACCCATAAAAATGAACACATAAATAATAATGCAGCATGTAATTTAACACACAATTGACACTTATCTTGGTAAAAATATCACCAATTGCGTGTAGACCTTCCATGTTCCTCCCAACCTTAGACCACACTACTCAAAATTCTCAGCAGTGGGTCATCCCCGAGCTGGGACTAAACTCCACTGGGTAAAGGAATTCCTAACCAAGCTAATGTATCTCAGACAACAGGAAACTCCGTCACAGGTGCCAACCCGAACTAACAACATACAATCCCTCATTCCCCACATGCCTGTCCCACCCCAGGAAATGTGCCCCTTCTCTGCTCAATAGTCCCTCGGTTGCCCCACTTCCTTTCTGGGGCTTCAACAACATGCCGGATAGTTAGTCTCAGAGCCTTGTAGCTGCATTTTGGCATCTTCAGGAAATCAATTCCTAGAAATTCTCTCACCTAGAGATAATTTCTCACGAGCCTGACAACCTGCCTCTTCAATATCCCATGGGCTTGACAACCCCCTTCTTCAGTCCAGCTACTAAGCTACCCAGGTACAGGTACATGTACATGTATGGGTATGGTACTGGTTCATGTACGATACAAGTACAATGATAGTAACATAAAGGTACGAAGGACAACTGAAATCAATGAGTGAAATGATGGAAAAATAAACTAAGTCCAAACTATATATATGCATGTTCCCAACTTGACACTTATCATGTTGAGAAATACTTTGGCCCACTTGTCCCCATCCTTAAAACTTAGGATAAAATAATTATTCATACTTTATACTTTAAGGAATATTAATATAATTTTCCTTTTTGGCTTAAGCTCCCTAGCTTAGCAAGTTAGCCCCTTATCCTTAACTTTTAGCCCCCTTTTCCTAACTAATGGAGTTTAGTCCCCCATACTCTTTTACATGGTTGGTCTGCCTCAATGATGTGTTTTTCATTAATATTTGCGTGTGAATACATTTACATTTACATCACAAATATACTGTCCTTTCTGCATCTCGGATCACCAGCCTAAGTACATTTGTATTTACATTTACAGTTAGGGTTCGACCTAGGGGTATTATGCTAGCGAGTTCATCCACTCTTTATTTTTACATTTTCTGTACATTTCTGTCATTAATAAAAATTGTGCATTACTGTATCTTTGTGTTTCTGGAAATATATCTATGTATTTGGTTATTATATTTCCGCTTTCATTTCGTTCTCAAAATAATACAGATAAAATTTTGATGGAGTTGCAAAGGGTAGACCCATAGGAAGTAGGAGGAGTGTTAAAAAATGAACATGTTTTAGTTTTAAGGGTTTGAGCCAAGTTTTTGGAAACCAAAACCAAAACTCAAAACAAGATTGAAGGTTTGATATTGGTTGTAAAGGAAGTATTAAGAAAATATTACATGAAGATTGTTATTGCAATCTTACATAATTTATTGAAAATAGTAATTAAAATGTTTTTTTGTAAACTTTGTAGACATGAATTGAGTACTTGGAAAGAGAAACACCAAGGAAAATTTTACTCCAAAGAGATATGAATGTAATACCCCTTACGAGCATGAACATAAAAAATAAGAATGCAATAAGTGGGTAAGTAGTTTACATTTAAGTACTTTGATTTTTTTTTTAAAATAATTACACCGAAGGCATTCTTTTAAGGGAACGATTCCCTTCACCTTTCTTTGTTTGTCGAGAACCATATGAAATCAACCACGTGTACCTCTTCTGTCCATTTGTGACAAGCCACCTGTTCCACATGTGCTTTTACTATAATGCCGTCTCCGTGTTGGAATCGTATTGTGGTGGAGAATTGACTGCTCTTTTATTTTGGAGCAAGCGCAAGGTTTGGGCATGGTCTCCATTTTCTCCCTCCATCCATCGAAGTTCTGAAGGCTCCACATTGAAGAGTACATGATTAATGGTTGACCTCGACTCCAGCATGAGAAACAGCTCATCTAGACACCATTTTTATTGGGCATAAGTGGTAGAAAACATCGCTATATGGACGGAGGCGACTCAAATACCACTTTTTATCTAACACCAATTTGAGTCTCCCTTCTGCAATTCTTCTTTGTCCAGGAAGAATCTCTATCCGTGTTTGGTCTACGATAAATAAGGCTAGAAAAGGTTTTCTTAACACTAGGACCTCGGTCGTTGATGAACACATCGTTTGGGTAGCGATTGTTTACATCAACTGCGGAGGTGGAGGCTGAGGCCGATTAGGAGGAAGATGCCATTGGATGCAAAATAATCAAGAAGTAATGTTCACTCAATTACCTCAATATTTTCATATGGAAAATGCTAAAGAAACATTGGCAAGAGGACCGAGTTAGTTGACATCAATTATATTTGCTAGAATTATTGGTGTATGTTTGCATTGTCTTTAATGGTAGACATGTGGAGGTTATATTGGTAGGTTTTCCATTAAAACAACCTCACAATTAGCAACTTGTAGCATGTAATTTAAACAATTCACTGTGTAATTTCTATGTTAGCAACACCTAGATACTTCCCTTGAGTCCTTTTTCCTCTCATGTATTTTTAACGAGCACTTACATATTATCATGGTAATTGCTAAAAAAAAAGGTAAGTGCACTTGGAGGGCAGTTTAGTAATCTGGATGGGTATGAGGCAGAGGAATCACTCTTTTTAACAGACAAGAGGAAGAATCAATATCTACTAGCCATATCAACTGACATACAAAACTATTGATTTAAGAAAACCGTACAAAACAACTCTGAAGGGAAGAAAACTATACAAAACAACTATGAAGGGAAGAAAACTATACAAAACAACTCTAAAGGGAACTCTATAGTATCCCTCTAAAGTTTGAAGTTGAACTTATAGAACAAGAGCCTCTATGTATCACAAGCATAGTTACCAAGTTTGAATTCGATAGGGTACCTGAAAAAAATTAAAGTGAAAAAATTTCAATTCGAAAAAAAATTCCTT
The DNA here is from genome assembly GCA_009831015.1 of Picea engelmannii. Lineage (NCBI taxonomy): Eukaryota > Viridiplantae > Streptophyta > Pinopsida > Pinales > Pinaceae > Picea > Picea engelmannii. Next base: position 92,358 of record ML783063.1, read on the forward strand.
AAAATTTAAGAGTATACTTTGCTAGTATTTACCATATCCAAAAATAACTACACAACCCATCATATTTTGCTTCCATTAAAAAATATTCAATACAAGCAATCTACAAAAGCAAAGATATTTTTAAAATATTTTCTCTACCTAGTAATTCTTCTTCTTGTTACAAGTCGCATATATAACTATTAAAACACTCTTAATTAGTACATAATGTAAACATATTTTAATTTTTTTTACTCTCAATTGATTTTTTTTTCACAAGTCTAATATAGAACTATCAAACCACTCTTAATTAGTACATAACACAAACCCTTTTTTTTTTATTTATTTACTCTCGATTGATTAAATTTTTTCCTATCGACTTCCACGTATTGGCCTTAATGCAATGTCATCACATTACGATCACATTCTATTATAGGTGTATTTGATACAATCTAACTAGATGGTCCTAGCCCTATATTTATTCAAACCTTGATTAAGCTTTGTGAAAGGTCTCGAAAGGTAAGGAATGAGAAGAGCACCTCATGTTCACCCCTATGCTGTACATATGCAAAGATGGATAGAATTTGGCCAACAACAATTTAACCGAATCGAATAAATTGGTGATTTTTCAAATTTATTTCTCCAATTTGGTTGAATTTGGTAACTATGGTATCAAGAAGATTGATCGCTTTCCCAAACCAAGGAAGAGAAATCTGCTCCAAATTTCATTGCTTTTTGTAGCCACCATAGAGCGAATTTGTAAGTGGAGCTATGAAAGAAAAACAAGGGAGGAGGTAGGTGGTTCAAAAAAACAAGTAGGTGACGCTTTTGTTACAATTGGAAACCCCTAGAAAACGTTATTGAGAATGGCGACACCTAGATGGCACAAGCGAAGACTGGTAGCGACGTGTTCTGCTTAGAGCAACCTAGAAGTATCTTCACAAACACTCTGAAAAGAAAAGTTCAAAGCCAAGAGTGATAAGTGACTATCTAATTCTTGGAATCAATTTGATAGAGAGAAACCTACCCACTTGCAATCATAAAAATAGCAGCAAACATCAATATAACCACTGACACAAGGATTTCCATGACCTCCTCTCACACCAACATGACAAGTATCTATCTTATAGTTGAACTCAATGTTAGCAATGTACGCAATACATTCGATAAGAGGGTTTGAACTAATAGGATTTCATTATGAATCAACCTTGTATCCAACAACATTACGAGTGAAACACTTAGTGAGATTGTCATAAGTCGAATCCAAAATCTATTGATAAATGTCGATAGTTAAGGATGTGATTACTCAAACTTCTCAAGCAAAATACAAAGTTGACATTGGTTAATGCAAAACCTCTCACTTATTGAAATCTCAAAATAAATCAATTTTAGCAAAATGACTTGTTTAATAGCATATAGGGGATTCCGTAGTGCAACATATTAGATATAATTTTCGGGATTAACTGTGTAGTGTAAGTCATTAATCTATGTCCCATATCCATGAGTATTAGCAACTGACCAATAATTCTCATGATTTGAATAGTCCACTTAGCACTCATTGCATTGGGTGATGCTCACAGGGGTGAAGAAATGGGATTGAAACCATCGAAATGAATCACATAGATTAATGACTTACACTACACAGTTAATCCCGAAAATTATCTCTGGCTTGTTTAATAATCAATCCTTGGTTAATGGCCAAATTTTTTATGTCATCGCCAATAGTGGATGTTAGAAAACATGGAAATCAATAATTCAACATCTCTTCATATGGACACTATTGAGTTGCAACTATACCCCCTTTGTTGGTAGGTAAAGAAAGGATGTTTGAGTAACTTAAAAATGTAACACATGGCATCAAACCAATGAAGGACGATGTTACTTGTGATGTAGCACCTCCTTACATTGTATTTGTGGAAGGATACATTTATGAAAGTTTATTGTTTACCAATTCTAACCTTGAGTCTTGGTTTCTCAAAGTTGGTTGTAGGGGAGGAGAGAGGCATGACTAACAATTTCACATAGTAAGGGATGTGATCATAGATATTCTCTTCACAAGTGTCACTTGAGAGGAGTATTAGAAATGATAGGTTTTTGATTCACTTTGGGTAAGAGAAGGAAAAAGGGAAAGATACAAACACCAATCTAACCAAGGAGTTCTGGAATTGCTAGGATCTTTATTCCCTTTAGTTAACATAAGGAAAATGGGAAATGAACAAAGACTAATCTAATTAATAATCATCACAAAAGCCCATGAAAGGAATATACAATTTGTTTGAGATGAGATTCTTGCCTAGGCCATGGAATATATATACCTTAGGAAAGAACAATGATCAAAGCCAACATGTCACCANAATGAACAAAGACTAATCTAATTAATAATCATCACAAAAGCCCATGAAAGGAATATACAATTTGTTTGAGATGAGATTCTTGCCTAGGCCATGGAATATATATACCTTAGGAAAGAACAATGATCAAAGCCAACATGTCACCACTGATGGGAAATCGTTGACATGATGATCCTCTCATGCACAATGGCCTATTTATTTCATTTGAATCAATGGTTTGTACGAACTACCCATGAAATTGTCCCCAAGTCATAAATGGTGAACCTTTGAGTAAAATGAAATTTCAATTATAAGAAGTTGTTTTTATATAATCACAACACACCATCATTATGAGACAAGCAAAGTTTGCACTAGACTCAAATTTTATTCATTTCATTGTTTTTTTAGTTAATTATATTTTTCCGGAAACCATGTTTTCCACCTACCTTTCACACGTATACACTCACATCGTGACCAACCAAAGTTGACACATGGTTAGGTGTTGTCTTCTTTAATTATGCTAGCTTGTTGTAAAAATGGATGTAGTATTCTTCATTGTTGACATGCTTTCCATACCTAATTTTTAATTAGACAAATAGATGGATCATCACTTTTCACATTCTATAGGCATGTTGAAGTTAGGGCTTCCTTGGATGTTTAATCATAAGAGATTACATGGCTTCATCATTTAATCGTGTCAACCGAGATTGTTTTTTGAGAAAAACCCTTTCACCACCTATACTATGGTTCGATTGTTTTGTTTATTTGATTAAGAGGAGTTAGGTAACTATAAAAGAAAAACTACGTTCATGAAATATATGGACTTTAAAAGGACACATAAAAAAGGTGAATAATAACAGTGCAACCCTGTAGGTTAAAAAAAACAAAAAAACTTATATACTTCGCATCTTGTTTGGAGTTCCTTTCCCCTGCTTCGCGGGTATGATAGTAATAATAATACTGTAAAAAAGTACACTTAAAGTTATATCTATAAAGGAGCAACATAAAAGTAATGAACACCTAAAGGAAAAATAGAAAATAGTCAAAAATATAATATTTTATTGAAAATTTATTGAAATTACAAAGTGTTTAGCTCCCAAACCTTCATATCCTTTATATTATTTATTTTATTTTTATTTATTAATTAAAAAAAAAACTTTAATTTCATATATAAAATATTCAAAGATTATCCTTAATCATTATTTACATAGAAATATCATTATATACATTATTTACACATAATTTTTTACAAGTGAGAATGAACAATTGCCACTCTTAAAATAGATGTGTTATCATAAAAAAAAAATTTAAACAATTTAAATTTTTTTATACATACATTTAAAAAAATATCTTCTATAAAAAAATATATTTTAATATCTTATACTTAATAATATATTTCACTTAAAAAAAATATTTCAATCTTTTATATTTAAAAATATATTTCACTAAAAATATATATTTAAAAATATATTTCAATATCTTATATTTAAAAATATATTTCAATATAGTGATGTATTTAAAAATATATTTCAATATAGTGATGATTAATGAATAGCCAAAGGCTAATCCAATCGTGTTTGTTATCTTATGATTATATTTTACCATTGTTAATAAGTGTATAGGTATCACATTGTTGAACACATATTACATTGAATGGCATTTATAAATGTTGTGTAACAATCAAATAAAGTTTGTAATTATTTTGGCATTTTTCTTAGTACTAATAAAATTAATAAAAAGGTAATAGAATATGAAACAATAAAATAATTAATATTAATATTTTTTAACAAATAATTATAATTTATTAATTTTTTTAAACAAATAATTAGCATTGAAATCTGCTGGGTGACATGATAACCTTTATAGGTTATTTGTGCATTTTCTTATGCTTGCATTTGTGTTTGTAATTGACATTGGAGCCAAGTGTATATCTTCGATAATTTTGAAAAATCAATACTCTCTACTTATAATTTTTTTAGCAGAAGGATAACTTTAATATATCATGCAAGATAATTGTCCCTTGCTTTTTGTTATTCAAAAGTTCACGTCAAAAATAAATTAATACGCACATGACTAATGTGCTCTTTGATGAACATGATCTGCACATTAGTGTTAGATTTTTTCATTGGTTATTGAGAACTGTTATGTCTATGGGTTTTTGATCCGTAACTATTGGTTTTTATGTGGGAATGCTTCATGGGTCTTTATCTTTGTGTTTTTTAAACTAAATGATATGATCATGTTAATAAAAAAATATTTGATGGTTTTTTTTGTCCATTCAGATATATACAAAATGTATCGTTGCTTGTTTCTATTATATATATATATATATATATATATATATAAAATGAAGTTGGATCTAATGACGAAAAGTAAGGGTTTTTTCACCAATATATAAAGTTCAATTTTTGTGAGGGTTTTTTTTCTAGAATAATGGGTCACCTTGAGGTACTAATCAAATGTGTGGTTGCACCTAAAATAATTATATTAAATGACCTTATGACCTATAAATGTGTGGTTGCACCTAAAATAATTATATTAAATGACCTTATGACCTATGTGTAACATCTTCATTCTTAATCCCCAGATTAGTGATATGTAATGTAAATACAATGTACGACCGCAGGCGTGGGCATGACTATGTAATATGTAAACATTGTATATCAGAAATAATAAAATAAATGTAATGTTGTATGTAAACATTGTATATCGGAAATAATAAAATAAATGTAATGTTGTATGTAGACATTGTATATCAAAAATAATAAAATAAGTGTAACGCTTGTTGTAGATGGACACCGACAGAGTATTGGGGTCTAAGTTTTGACAAGAGAGGGAAGGGTATAATAGAATGTCTAAGAGGGGGTCCAAGGGGGAATTACCCATGTATATTAATTAAACTCACTTCCTAAATTTATTATTGGTGTATGAACCTTCTAAAAATTCTTGATTGAGTGTTCCCAAAGCCAATCATTAAAAATGTGTAAGAATGTTGGTGTGAGAAGTCACATCCCATAGTTATGAGAGCATGGGCACCGAGTACATTCAACATTGGGGAGTGTGAGAGTTAACTTGCATTGGGGGCTAGGGGGGGGATAAGTTCGTATGTGGAAGGTAAGTAGTTTTTACGTATAGTTTTTGGAGCAACAAAAAGAAGGAGAGTGTTGGAGCTTGAAGGCAACCATAGTGGGCATGTGTGGCAGCTTGTTGGAGCTATACATTCATGAAGAAGTAGGTTGTTAGGCATGTAGAGTGAATTCCCCGTGTGAGAGTTTTCACTGGAGAAACAAGCTTGCTGCTGTTAGTTTTTCCTGGTAGCTGACATCCCTAGAGTCTCGAGTAGAGAGATTCCCGACCAACTTGTGCTAGAAGCCATGATAAAATAATGGTACATCCCGAGGCACTGCTTGTAGAGAAGGGGGTACATTCCTTGGGTCAAGCAGGTTGATAGGAAGAGAGTTTGAGAAGTTGGGATAACCGTAGGAAAAAATCGTTGGCTGTGGGAATTTCGAGTTGTGAGTGGACAATGGAGAGATACCCTCTTTTGTGGATTCATAGCCCCGACTTAGGGGTGACTTGGTGTTGAGATTTGGAACAACAAGTCTATGGTTGGGTGGAATGTTCGTCATATGCAACTGCTTATGCATCTGTTTTAAAAGATAAGTGTTTACCTATGTTGTATTCCATTTAATTATGGGTTTTAATTGTTGTACATATACTATGTTCTGGGTGAATTATATGTTGATGTGTATATGTTTATTTGACTACATTCGTAATGTTGTTAAATGCATGTAAATCATGAATATCTTGCATTAGATCGTGGGATTTAATTGTTATGCATAAACTCTGAGTTAGAGACAATTGTATGTTGTTGTGTGAATGTTGATTTCACTGCATTCATGTTTTAGAAATGTTGTTATCTGTATGGGTGTTTTTAACATGCACACATTTTATTTAATTGGTATTAATTGTCGAGTTTAATAGTGGGAGACACGCATAATATGTAGTCGAATATGTGGTTGCACCCAAATTAATTATATTAAATGACCTTGTGACCTATGTGTACATAAGTAAATCAAAACCCAACCTCATATCCTTCAAATTTAAAAAATCCCAAAGATTAACTCAATTGATTGAACATTTGCCAACAACATATTGAAAATGGAAAATTCACATATTCCGATCCAAATGAGTCCCTTAGTTTACCATTTACCATTTCTCTTGTAGGTAACGATTAACATTGTTGTTTAGGTAACGATTAACATTGTTGTGGTGAAACAATTCCCCTCTTATTCTTGAAGATTAAACAACTTGGAAAGGGTAAGAAAGCATTATAAAGTGGGTTATTTAAAGGCAAAATAAAGGTTTCCTTTATATCCTTTGGCATTAATGTAGTCGCTCGAGTGCAATTCCAAAAACTTGGACACAATAAACTTTAGATCAACGGATCACATGTATCTCAATACTTAAATTGATTGAAGCTTAATGGTTAGCACGCCTCCGAAAGGCTAGATTTGCTGCCACGTGTCATTAATCCAACGAAATCGTTGCTCAAGTGAGAGATTTCTAAAACCATTTTATGATTACTTAAACCGCTCTATAATACCATAGTATTGGAACTAAAGGCAAAAAAGAGAAGTCTAATTTGGGTCCTATTTCATTTAATTCATCCCCCAATAACTAATCAAACTGCATTATTTTTTGTGCTTGCTACTTATTATTGACTATTGATATAGTTAAATGCTTATATAGGTGATTGCTAGACGACGTTAAAGCTAGTTTTCTCCTTGCTATTGGTCATTCCTCCTTGGATAATCAACTATGTGAGAACTTAGGACGTTCCAACACCAAAATAGTTGAGAATGAAGGTTTAGCCATTAACAGAGAAGGATTATATGAATAAGGTAAGTATAGCATCCATCCTATTTTTAGAAAATAATTAGTTAAGAAGGTGTGAATTTGTTTGACTAAGTAGGAATGGCCTCAAGTAGAAAATCCTTGGTCTTTGTTAAGTTATTACAAGTTTTTTTTATGATGTCCAAAGTTTAGAAGATTGTGATGTTGATGTCTTTGACATTCATCTTTTCAGTGAAGCATCATGTAAGCTTAGATAACTAACTCTTGAAAGATTTCATAGCTATGAAGAACACATTCTTAGTTGGACTAGTGGTTTGGTTCAAAATGTTGTCACGTCTTTTTACCATTCACATGATTTAGATTTAGCTTATGCAAGGTTATATAATCCTCAAAGTCACAATGTTATCAATTAATGGTTCTCATGAATTGTTTTCAATTACCATTGCATCGATTTAAAAAATACTCCTTCTTCTCGAGGGAGAATTTCCTCTCAATAATGATGACCTAGTTACCAAGTTCAGTGATACTTTTCCTCGATCAAAGCAATATATCATTCTTCATTATATGCTCAATAATTCATTAATTCTTGATTTCGAGTTACCTCTTCAAGTTTCAATCTTTCCAAAATTTTCTAGAAAGATAATTTCCATGATAGCTTTAATTTTGGGATATGATGATGATTGCACTATTGATGAGCCCACTTTAGCTTTGATGGATGGGATATTTCCTACTTTTGGTTCACCACCTGTTAGATATAGGTTTTTTGAATATCTTGCAGAGTCCATTCATGCTCAATTATGTAATTTTTGTACTTTCATGTTTTTTAGGTATCAACCTTATTTGGTCTATTTGATTTTATATTTCCAATCCTCATCTTCCGAGCTGTAATACCCCTGTTTCCCCTGGCTTGTAATTAATCATTAATTATGATTACCATGCTATGGCATGTGAACAATGTAAATGTATTATTGTTTAGATTGCCAATAACTGGCTGTGGGGGTGAAGCCTTGAAGTACTGGCCATGATATCACTAGAGGAAAGAGTGAGGAAACTGTAGAGAGGGTTCATTATGTCAAAATGAACCAAATTCTCCTTGCTGAAATAATAAGACTCATCCTGATCCCAAGGAAAAACCAGTTAATGAAAGAAGGATTGGTGGTTGAACAATCAACTACARCCATGAATGGAAGCATGGAGAATCTGGCAGAGGAGACATAAAACTGTCAACCCAAAGTACCACAGAGTGCARTTTTCCTGCAGGCCCAGACTGACCCGAGTTCCTTCTGACAGAAGGAAYAGGACGACAGGTCCATAACCTCCCTKGGGGAAAAAGGAGAGGCCATGCAAGAGAAGAGGGATACATACCATTCAGAAAAAGAAAGAGCATGTGAGGCTCTCTAGCTGAGAAGAAGAACTAAAGGATTTAGTTGTTCTGGTTATAGGGAGAGAACACGAGAAAGGATCTTRGAGAGTTTGCAGAAAACATGACCTGAGTAGAAGGTCACGAGCTGGATGCTGAGGGAGCATATGATAAACCTCGTATARGCTGTGACAAAGAAAGTATCTCTGAGAATTTGCAAAAATTCCCTAGTGATATCATGGCTTGGCACGGGGGTGGCCAAAGCRCTAAGAATGAATGCCTCTCAGTCTACRGTTGGGTGGAAAGGAGAACACCCACAATCAGTTGGTCRGTGATCGACTTTAATAGATAAATATTCCATAGACTCTGTAGACTTGAATTTAAAATGTCTGATTGAATGCTTGTATTTTCTCTATATTGATACGTCCTTGATATATAGGAATGATGGTGTATTATTGTAGCTTGTTTGGATGTCAGATAATTGTGACTCTCGCAATCTAGCCGACCGAATATTTTGAGGTAGAGTTTGATCATTGTCCCCTGTCAAAGGTTTATGCTTACTTCTACCTAGAAAAGGAGAACTATTAGTAATGGGGTTCTAAATGAATTTGGGACATACGACTTTGGCCTCTGTATTTGTTAGAGAATTCCTCAAAGGGATTGCTCAAGGATCAATTCCACAAGTGAAGAGTTGGGACAGACCCTACAAGACCATTTGGGTCCGGTCGATCCCTCGAATTTCCTTTCCCTGTTTGAGAAATTGAGTTCTGTGATTAGAATGCACTTCCTTCAAACCAGTGGTCCAAGAGACCATAGGCTCATGCCCACGACCTTAACCAAACCTTGGCGAAGAGTTATGAGTATAGCCTATGGAGCTTGACAAAGCTCCATAGGACCAGGTCCATGGAACCCTTCACTACACTAAAAAAAGAGCTAAGTTATTCAGGACTCCGAGATTTCGGAGCTCCGGGGTGAATGAACATTGCAACGTCCAAATGCGTCGAAGGCAACCTCATGGACCGATAACTTGATGGTTGACCGATAGTTGGCATTCATTTACCCGTTATTGTGGGATTCATCCCCTTGTCAAACCTCGATTCACTTCTCGGACGCGAAGTAACGTGAGCCATATATCTTAGGGTATTCAGGATCTCCACTGACTGTTGGATCTATGCCGTGGTCAGTCCAATGTTGACCACTTCGGGAGAACAAAGGTGTGATAAAACCCAAACCCCCAAATTTCGGAGTTGCGAAGTAATGTGGACTGTCGATCTAAGGATCCTTCGGGACGCCTCTCGACCATTTGATCGTGGGGATGCACATATCACGTCGAGAGCACGTGGGGGTCCATGTGTCAAGCAATGGTGATGCCATGTGTGGCAGCCTTGTGACATAGTAAAGAGGCATCAGTGACCTGGGGCATGTGCCACACATCTTTTCAACGTGTTTCAGGTTGACAGGTGTCCCTCTAGGAGTGGTCAAACACTGAACCCTAGGGACCTTTGAGCTAGAGTCATGAGATGTTGATCTGGGGAGTCCATTGAGGACCTCTCCGAATCATATGATCATTATTCGACTCTCTGGCTAAACCCTACTTCGGGTGATTCAGGATGCAAGGCATGGAGTTTCCTCGAACGCTGAAGTCGCGAAGTGATGAGGACCGACGATCCGAGGATGCTTCAGGATCTCTCCTGGTCATTGGCTCTAGACCATGGTCAGCCCGATGCTGACCACTCCGGGAGCAAAAAGAAAATTACACAACCAAACCCCCAAACTCCAAAGTCACAAAGAAACGAAGGTCGTAGATTCGGGGATCTACGTGGACCTGTCTCGACCGTGGGATGAAATGTATTGGGAGGTTGCTGGCAGGAGTTCAGACTTCGGAGCTTTGAGTGATTTCGCAGGTAGGAGAGGTTGGAGGATCCCAAAAGCTATCAGTTCAAAGTGATGTGGCACGTTGAAATCACCTAGGGTGACGTGGACCCATGTTTGACATGCCACGTGTCACCTTGATTCATGCCTTTTACATACCTTATATGCCAATTGGAACGTGACACATGTCACCCATTGATGGGGCCACATGTTGTCTCTGCCCTATGTCGCATGTTAACACCCTGACACACACTCTCTTGCCTAATAACTGGTGGAATACCTTGTGGGACTAGGAGTTTGTGACTTTAGGAAACTTGGGAAGCTGGGGCGCTGGAATTTGTTGGTCGAAGGCCTAGACCTACCTATCCCTACTTCTACGTTTAACACACCACCATGTGTAAGTGTGGACCCTTCGGGAATCCAGGTTTTGGAACTCCCGAGGTTTGGGTGTGGCATATTGGATAAGTCGAAAGGGCTGAAGGTCGGAGCCATGTGGCAAGATTCTGGGGTTTCAGGACTCCGGAGGATATGCAAATAGAGAAAAGGGCATTCAACACCGAAGTGCCGAACGTCGAAATCCATTAAGCATGTGCGTTAAATGAGGGTGAATTTCAGTCGTTGGATTTAACAGTGGATGGATTTCCACCATAGATGCAAGAGTGCTGGGGAACTTTGAGACTTCGGGGAACATCCCCTGTAACCGCACCTCCAATGTCCATGTCATCACTAAAGGGTGACAACCTTGGTCGAGTCCGTGCCAGGTAGGATGGTGCAAATGAAGTGAACTCACGTGGGTACCACCTGGCCCTTGACGAATGATGTTGAAAGATCTTCGGAAGGGCATAACTTCCAATCCAGAGCTCAGATTTGAGCATGGTAACAGTTGTTGGAAATATATTGACGAGCAGATGATGAGGAGACCTCGGGAAGAGGATTTAAGATGATTAATAAAAACAAAAATTTGATTCCCCATCCCTTAAAAAGGTACTTAGGGGTCATGTGTGTTACAAAGTGGTATCCGAGCGGGCAATAACACTTGGCCTGCTTAGGCTCACGAAAGAGTCAAGTGATTATTTTTATTTCTTAGAAAACTTTAAGGGAGAGGGAATGCTGCCTGATCCAATATAGCATAGCATGATTCAAACACAGGCTTGGATGGGTCGGGGAACAATCATAAGACTAGTTTACCAAGGCTAAGATGAGCCCGTTGAGAGTATTACTGTCGTACATAAATTATCTGCATAAGTTCCTTGAGGAGAAGGATGTAGATTAAAATTCAGTTCGGATTTTACCCAATAAGATTGAATCATGCTAGACCGTGGTAGAAGAAGCCTATCATTTATTTTAGATAAATGATAGCCAATCCTACAAAAGTGGGATTATGCCAAGGGGCATTAATAATAAAACTTGGATGCAAATGGCATAAACCTGTTTTAAGGAGTACTTGAGTCCAGAAGGAAAATGGCTGAATAAGTGGCAGGAATTGCCTAAAAAGTAGGCTTATGAAGCCTCTGTTAATTAAAATTGCTGATTACATGAAGGATTTGGAATTGGGAGAACAATCCTCCATGTCTAGAGGCCTCATTGGAGTAGGTGATATCAACCTAATTGACCTATTAAAACTGAAAAACTTCCTGCTAGGTTAATCCCTCTTTGCAAAATAAAAGAAGTCACGAGGACTAAGAATGAACCTCATGGAAGAAGTGAATGACATGAGCAAGTTCAAAATCTCATGGTTATGCTAGGGAAGTGTGTATCCCTATTAACTAAGGGTAGGTCTATAAACGAAAATGCAAGAGGGAAGCAAGTGGAACCCATATACACTACAGACATGGGTATAATTCTTGGTGCACGACAATACGCTGAAATGCATATCACAAAGATAGAGCATGCATATGGGATGCATATATACTTATTATAGTATGTCATTGAATGTAAAATATGGTGATGTCATAGATCATATGGTTAGTGATGATCTCACTATGGTAGAATAAGCAAAAGGTTGATGATGTTGAGTACATATTGCCTTATGAGGATAAGGTAGAAGGGTTAATGAAATGTTGATCCTGGATGTGGTATATGAAGTGTTGAGACACTTCTATATGACCAATGGGTCAGGTTGACATCCAGAGGTGGATGGTATCCATGTAAGGTATGGCTTGGTATACTTAAAATCGCAGTGAGGGGGAATCTAGAAAAGGATTCCCTTGATCGAAAGGTCTGCTGATTAAGACCAGTTATAAGCTTGATAAGTTGTCTTGTTACCTTGGACATTGTTGAAATTTCCCAGATGATATTTCTGGGTTGTTGAATAAATTTATACTAGTTGAGGCAAAAATGCAATCTTATTGGTTGCTGTCATGTAGAAAGGAGAACATAGTTATGAATATGTTTGTTAAACTTTCATGTGTATATCATGTGAATGCCTGCAAGATCTCATCTGGGAGAGCAACTCAGTGATGAGTATCTCTATGAGATTTATCATAATAATGATTGGAAGATCCTTGGGAGAAGGATCTGGAAGTCTGATATGTCCATGTGTATGAATGACATGGAAAGGGTGCAAGCAATGAGCTTGCATGATGAATGCTTGGCTATGTTTGTATATGCTTGAGTGCATGGATTTAATGCATTGTGAGGTTTCTTGATATGAAAAATGATATTAAGACAAAATAGATATGATTGATATTAAATGTGCAAGTGATGCAGATGTATGATGTAAGAGTATATGTATACTAAATGCATGATGTGACTGCCTGGATGAGTGAAATGTAAGGCAAGAATTGCACTTGCCAAGATTAAATGAATACCATGGATGCATGGCTGATTCCATTATGAAGATTCATGAAAGTTCTGTTTTGAATGATAGCTTGAGGGGAATGTGTTCCATTCCCTCAGGAAATGATAATATAAATAGATGAAAGAGTAAATGAGCAAGGATGCTCTGTTGTCATGATAAGAGGCAACATGATTATGCCTTTGAGGATCACATGAGAAGGACTGTGAACAATCGTGAGTTGAATGATTTTAAAGTAAATATATACGTGAGATGTGAAATATACCTATGGTAGCTACACACAGGCTTATGATTATGCATGTGGTTAAGTACATCATGGATGTAATTTAACAAAACAAGGAATATGTGTGGATAGATAAGCTGGATGCATAACCAATATGCATGTTTATATTCCTTATGGAATATTTGGTAAACAACTGAAGCTAACTCAAGGTTGAGGCCATCAAAGATAGTGATGGATATGCAATAAGGAAGTTGCATGCTGAAGAAGTTTCCTGTGGAGGAACTGTGTGAAGACTCTGTCAGGAGAACATAGTCACAACCTTAATGACTGGTGAGTAATTGGCAGTGGGATATATATATATATATATATATATATATATATATATATAAGAATCCTCGATTACATTCTAAAACAAAATGTATGAGTGGAAGACTAACAAATGAATGTTGTCCATTCTGATAACTGAATGGTAATGTGCAGAATGAACATGTTCATGATTCATTGTGAACAAAATGTTTGTTGTTGTAGCATGTTGATTTACCAAGAAAGTTGAGGTGAACCTAACTAAGACTGCTTAAGGAAAAGAGCATGGAGATCACAATAAGAAGTAAGTTGCAGAAACACAGAAAAGGAAAAGGTGGGATACTTTTCTCATCTTAAAAAAACTCCGAATTGCTTAACAAAGTTGTAGTCCTTAAAAGGACAGTTGTGAAAACAAGTACAACTAGTAAAAGGAAAATAAACCAACGAGTATGTTTAAATGAATAGGCTTGGTTGATCCATGTTAAGTAAAGACAGTGAGACCTTAGAATAACCCAGCTGGACTGAAAGTCCCAGGCTATGCATAAGGAGTTGGAAAAAGGAAGAGCCCTTAACTCCTTTCTTGCTGTATATTATGTTTTCTCTGGGATGAGAAACTAGTGTGTTGGTGAAAGTAAATTTTTTGACACCATAATGATGATGGTTGTATGATTGTAGAAACAATTGATAATTGTTGGTGTTGCACTCATGAAAACATTAAGGATAATGTGAAGAAGTGCATAAAGATATGCTAGGACATATATGAAAATGTTTTATTGATTTGAATGCTATGATGCATGCATTTTTATTTTACATGATGTCTAATGTATTTGTGATATATGTCATGTGTAGAAAAATAAATTGAATCTGTTGGGAAAGACAATTACCAATGATGGAAAACCTCAAGAAGAGGATGACTACGAGAAGGTTGTTGCTGAAATTTATTGAAGGGACTTTAAAAGTCCTCAAAAAGCACCACTGATGAGGCAATTCCAGAGAGGGTGTTGAAAGCCATAACATGTATAAAAGTGTTCATGCCTATAAGACATAAGGTATGAAGGGATTGGGTAAGAATCCCTTCTGAAATATTTTATTATTTCAATGATATATAATTGAAGTTGAGTGGTTGTTGGATGCCATTGATACCCAAGTAGGGTATGATTAAGTAAAAGAACCTGAATAATAGAGAGAGTAAGTCTATTCCAGTCAAAGATAAGTTATAATCCTTGCAGGAAAACACACGAGTAAGGAGTACCATAGGTACAATGACCAATCTAGGGAGATTGGGAATATAGGTGCTCATAGTTAGCACACTGCATGGAATGCATTGAGGGATTGCATAAGAGGGTAGAAAATGGATTTCCCATTAAGGGAGGAGGACCTTCCAAGACTCTACTTGAATTGTAGAAGTGTTAAAGAAAAGATAATTTTGGGTGGCCATGAGTGTTGAAACCCTAGTTACTAATGAAGGAAGAATGCTTGGGTGCATTCAAGACAAACTTTTAGTTTCATATGTGCTGATTTGGGATCCTGATCATCCTGTAGCAGGAAGCATAGTCTTGCTGTAAGAGTGAATGAGGATGATTAAACCTATGGTGAAGAGGTTGTTCGAGCTCCAACACACCATGGCAAGGTGCTTGTCATAAGTATGGCAAACTTGAATCCAACGTAAGGGTACATTTGGTATGGATGTGGCCATGAATATTGGCACACTGATTAAAGTAAACTGATGTTTGAATTGCATTTGGAAAATTTGGTATGTTGAAAGGATGCATACGTAAATAATGATATATCCTTTTGTTCTGTACCCTTGAATAGGTGAAAATGACTTGGACTGTTAGTATGCATAGTTTTGAAAATAGAATGTGCATGGAAACTAACAATTTGTTTGGTGAGGAATGTTGAAATTGCAGGAAAAAAAGGGTCTTGAATATGGCATTGTTGTAAGCCCATAAGGAAGACCAAATTCCTATTGAGCTAAACTGCTATGGGAAGGAAAGTCCCATACTTGCGAATTTGGTTCCTGTGCGGAACACATATGAAAATAAATGTGGAAATTAGAAATATGTGGGTGACAAATTTGCAAGAAAATTATGAATTTGAAATTGATGATAATATCTCATAATTTATGTATACCTGTGATACATGTGAGACAAAAAATATATGTCTAGGGAGGACAGGTGAAGGCTGTCAAGCTGGAAAGCATGAAAAAGGCTACTGTTGAGACATGGGAACCCTATGGTAATCTATGATCTCCCTATAATATGTTGTGTTGTGGCAACACAAGCCAGAGGGACACCTCGACAGAGAAAGTCTAAGGGACACCTCGACTGTAAGGCTCGATGAAGTCTTCAAAACTCTTCCTATGCGATAAAGCCTTGGAAAGGAAAGATGGATCACCTAAGGGACTGTAAAGTAGAGAAGGGGATGTATGAGCTTGGGCCTAGAGGGTGAGTGACTGCAAGAAAGAGGAGACTCTGATAATTCTTATAAACTATTGATTGGGATCATGGACGACTGGAAGAAAGAGGAGACTCTGATAATTCTTATAAACTATTGATTGGGATCATAGACGAGTGCAAGAAAGAGGAGACTGATAATTCTTATAAAATATTGATTGGGATCATGGACACAATGGGTATGTCAAGGAAAAACAATGAGCCAATATAACAAGACAACCAGGTGGATGCAAATCTCCAAATTGTAGAGATAAGTATTGTGCTAGATTATGAAATTTTTCCTTTTGAATTTTGCACAACAGTAAGATGTTTTCACATGAAAATGTGATTAATATACTTGTTGTCCAAAAAAATTATTGAAGGCAAGTGACGAAGGTGAAGGGTCTGGAAAGGACCTGACCAATAAAGACGATCAAAATTTCTGAAGCAGTTGACTGGCAGAGGCATGAGAGGTGTTACTGAGAAAGAACACCAAGGACAATGTTCCTTTTTAAGGGGGAGGAGATTGCAATACTCCCATTCCCCCCAACTTGTAATTAATCATTAATTATAATTACCATGCTATGCATGTGAACAATGTAAATGTGTTATTATTTAGATTTCCAATAACTGACTGTGGGGGTGAAGCCTTGAAGTACTGGCCATGATATCACTATAGGAAAGAGTGAGGAAACTGTAGAGAGGGTTCATTATGTCAAAATGACCCAAATTCTCCTTGCTGAAAAAATAAGCCTCATCTTGATCCCAAGGAAGAATCCGTTAATGAAAGAAGGACTAGTGGTTGAACAATCAACTACCCCCATGAATGGAAGCATGGAGAGTTTGGCTGAGGAGATAGAAAACTGTCAACCCGAAGTACCACATAGTGCAGTTTTCCTACAGGCCCAGATTGACCCCATCTCCTTCTGATAGAAGGAACAAGATGCCATGTCCAGAACCTCCTTGGGGGAAAAAGGAGAGGGCATGCAAGAGAAGAGGGATATATTCCATTCATAAAAATAAAGAGTGCGTGAGGCTCTCCAACTGAGAATAAGAAATAAAGGATTTAGTTGTTCTGTTTAAAGGGATAGAACATGAGAAAGGATCTCAAAGAGTTTGCAGAAAACATGACCTGAGCAGAAGGTCGTGAGATGGATGTTGAGGGAGCATTTGATAAACCTCGCAGAGGTTGTGATAGAGAAAGGATCTCTGAGAATTAAAAAATTTTCCCTAGTGATATCATGGCTTGGCACGAGGGTGGCCAGAGTACTAAGAATGAATGCCTTTGGGTGGAAAGATGAACACCCACAATCAGTTGGTCGGTAATCAACTGTAATAGATAAGTATTCCATAGACTCTGTAGACTTGAATTTAAAATGTTTGATTGAATGCTTGTATTTTCTCTATATAGTTACATCCTTGATATATAGGGATGATGGTGTATTATTGCATCTTGTTTGGATGTTAGATAATTGTGACTCTGGCAGTCTAGCTGACCGAATATTTTGAGGTAGAGTTTGAGTATTGTCCCCTGTCAAAGGTTTCTGCTTACTTCTACCTAGAAAAGGAGAACTACTAGTAATGGGGTTCTAAATGAATTTGGGACATAAGGATTTGGCCTCTGTACTAGTTAGAGAATTCCTCAAAGGGATTGCTCAGGGATCAATTCCACAAGCGAAGAGTTGGGACAGACCCTACAAGACTATTTGGATCTGATCGATCCCTCAAATTTCCTTTCCATGTTTGAGAACTTGAGTTATGTGATTGAAATACGGTTCCTCCAAACCAGTCATCCAAGAGACCATGGGCTCATGCCCAAGACCTTAACCAAATCTTGACTAAGAGTTATCAGTATAGCCTCTGGAGCTTGACAAAGTTCCATAGGACTAGGTCCATGGAACCCTTTGTTGTAATAAAAAAGGAGCTATGTTATTCGGGACTCAAGAGCTTCGGGGTGAATGAAAATTGCAACGTCCAAATGTGTTGAAGGTGACCTGATGAACCGGTAACTTGATGGTTGGTCGACAGTTAGCGATCATTTACATGTTATTGTGGGATTGACCCCCTTGTTAAGCCCTGATCCACTTCTCGGATGCGAAGTAACGTGAGCCGTAGATATGAGGGTATTCGAGATCTCCCATGACTGTTGGATCTACACCGTGGTCAGTTCGTCGATGACCACTTCCAGAGAATAGAGGTGTGATAACACCCGAACCCCCAAATGTCAAAGTCGTGAAGTAATGTGGACTGTCGATATAAGGATCCTTTGAGACCCCTCTTGACCGTTTGATCGTGGGGACACACGTATCATGTCGAGAGAACGTAGGGGTCCACGTTTCGAGCAATGATGATGCCATGTGTGGCGACCTTGTGACATAGTAAAGAGATGTCGGTGACCTGAGGCATGTGCCACACATCTTGCCAGCGTGTTTCAAGTTGACATGTGTCCCTCTAGGAGTGGCCAAACACTGAACCCTAGGGACCTTTGAGTTAGAGTCGTGAGCCGTTGATCTGGGGAGTCCATTGAGGACCTCTCCCAACCTTCCGATCATTATTTGGCTCTCTGGCTAAACCCCACTTCAGGTGATTCAAGATGCAAGGCATGGAGTTTCCCCGAATGCCGAAGTCGTGAAGTGACGATGATCACCGATCCGAGGATGCTTCGGGATATCTCTTAACTGTTGGATCTAGACCATGGTCAACTCAGCCCTGACCACTCCGAGAGAAAACAGGAAATTACACAACCAAACCCTTGAAATACAAATTCGCGAAGCAACGAAGGATGTAGATCTGAAGATCTACGTGGACCTGTATCGACTGTGGGATAAAATGTATTGGGAGGTTGTTGGTAGGAGTTCAGACTTCAGAGCTCTGAGAAATTTCACAGGTAGGAGAGGCTGGAGGATCCCAGAGGCTGTCAGTCTGGAGTGACTTGGCACGTTGACATCACCTAGGGTGACATGGACCCATGTTCGACATGCAACGTGTCACCTTGATTCATGCATTTTACATACCTTATATGCCAATTGGAATGTGACACATGTCACAAATTGATGGGGCCACATGTCATCTCTGCCCTATGCCATGTGTTAACACCCTGACACATGATCGTTGGCCTAATAGTCAGTGGAATACCTCGAGGCACTAAGAGTTATAGACTTCAGGAAACTTGGGATGCTGGGGCGCTGGAGTTATCCGAACGAAGGCCTAGACCTACCTATCCCTGCTTCTACGTTTAACACGCCACGACCTGTAAGTGTGGACCCTTCGAGAGTCCATGTTTTGGAACTATGAAGGTTTGGGTGTGGTATACTGGATAAGTTGAAAGGGCCAAAGGCCGCAACCACGTGGAAGGATTCTGAGGTTTTAGGACTCTAGAGGATATGTGAATAGAGAAAAGGGCGTTCCACACCAAAGCGCTGAACACCAAAATTCCCTAAGCCCGTGCATTAAACGAGGGCGAATTTCAGTCGTTGGATTTAACGGTGGATGGATTTCCACCATAGATGCAAGAGTGTTGGGGAACTCCGAGAGTTTGGTGAACATCCCCTGTAACTGCCCCTCTAGTGACCATGTCATCTCTAAAGGGTGACAACCTTGGTCAAGTCCATGCTAGGTAGGATGGTGCGAATGAAGTGAACCCACGTGGGTGCCACCTGCCCCTTGACCAATGATGCCGGAAGAGCTTCAAAAGGGCATAACTTCCAATCCAGAGCTCGTATTTGAGCATGGTAACAATCATTGGAAAGCTATTGACGAGTATATGATGATGGAGACCTCGGGAAGAGGATTTGAGATGATTAAGAAAATAATTTTTTTTATACCCCATCCCTTAAAAAGGTGTCCACGAGGTTTCAAACCGATGACTTAATAATGGTTTTTTTGTAAAATTTGTAAATGTGGGTGAATTTTAATGCATGGTGAGCTTAGTGAAGGAAATATATTGTAAATAATGTACCAGAAAGCACCAACTAATGTAGAAAAACATACCAGGTAATAGGAAGTCAACGATAGTTAACTGTTAAGCGAAAGCTAGAGTCCTTGGTTAGAGGCAAGGACTAATAAGGTGTTCATAGAGAGATAGAGATATGTATAAAAGATGAATAGAGAGATAGAGATATTTATAAAATATGATATGTAAAGCTCCATCAATGGGGTTGAATTGTGAACATATGTGTCTCAAGCCAATTGGATTGGAGTTCGAACACTACAAATATTTTAATTAGTTGAATGATTCAAGTTATGATAATTCTAATGCCATGAATGGTAACATTTCCTCTCGCAAAGCTGAACTAAAAACTTCAAAAAGTAGGAAAATAATAAAGTGAATTGTTAGAATAATAGATAAATATTTATAAAACAATAGGGGAAGGGATTGGTGGCACCTAATAGGCTTATAAATTGGTGTAGTGAGAGTTGCAATACCCAGTACTTTTGTTGCAACCATTTATGAATGCAATTTTTTCTTTTAGAATTCTTCCTTAGAATTCCAAGTCGACTCGAGCTATAGTTAAATAAATTACTTGAAAAAATTCCATTAGGACTAGAGACTCCTCCACTAATCACCACTTCTCACCCACATACATTTGGCAACTTTATTAGAGTAACCCAACATATACATCCATTATGGTAACTCAACATTACATGTATTCTTAGAAATATTGAAACTAGTATTCTAATATTTGAAGGATGAATCATAAAACTATAATGATGAATTACTTGATCTCCACTTCAAAACATTCTTTCCCAACACAATTGAGCATGGTCCTATAATTCCAATGCCCTCTCTAAAGATGATTCATGTTCATTTGAAGAACAAATTCTGATGACACGATCCAKGATGCATTTTAATAAATATGGAGCTTGAATTGTTGGGTGTGATCGATGTTATTATTTGGATGTAGGGATGGTGATCTATCTGGAATTTATAGTTAGGAAATGTAATATTTGTCTATAGTCAATGATGGAGTTTGAAACTTATCYAGACACCTAGATCTTCCCAAAGGAGATGTCAAATGTAAGTAAGTAATCAAATATAAATGTGACTTTAATAAATACAAAAGTGGAAAACTTAAGTGGAAGTGGAGTTTATGTAAAAGTGGAGTAAAAATGAAAGTGGATTACAAAAAAAAAAGGAAAAGTGAAAGTGGAGTTTATGTAAAAGTGGATTAAACATGAAAATGGATTAAAAAATGTAAAAGTGAAAGTGCACATGGTATTTGCACATAGATTTAAAACCCATAGTGGTATTTTATGCATGGTATGTTAAAAATTGAATTAAAAATAAAAAGGGGAAAATTTATTATTATTTAAGAAAATTCATGACCTGTTGGCACAGGGGTAGACCTAGGGTTCAACGCTACAACAACACACCAACAAAACCCTAACTACGGGCCCTTTCGGCAACACCTGCAAAGCAGATGGAGTCTCACCTGAGGTAGAGGCAGGGGTGGGTGCAGGACTCCAGTGTTTGCAACCTTAGCTGTGACACAGATCTGTGATTACAACACCTTAACAAGGAATTAACAGTTATAGTTCATTAATATTCATCCTTAGTTACAACGCATCTAAACCCTAACAATAGATCAACGTAGTATTCACACAGATCCAATAGATTCAAGTACTAAGCATACCAACATAGGTCAGATCTAGCATTTATTCACATTATTCAACACTAAGCTACCATATTAGATCCTCCTAAGCATACATCAGAGAACTAAGCATTCAATCACATAGACAAGAGAACAACCATAAAGCACATAGCAATCACAACATAGGATATACATGGTTCACCCCCACCCTGGGGCTACGTCCACCAACTCTTCTTCTTTATTTCTCTCTTTCAATATTCTACAGGAATAGAGCCATGTTATCTTACTCCATAGAGGAAAGGAGATCTGCACACCTCGCTAGATCCTCCTTCCCTGAAGTACATCACAAAGCCTTCCACAATCTCTTACCATCACTTGCACTTAGCTCTGCAAGTCTCACATAGTATGCACAAAGATATTACAATTACCGCTTGCACTTAGCAACTAAAACTTAGCACTTAGCACATTCTCACACTTTCCTTTAGCACACTTGGCACTTAGCACATTGGCCTCTTCTTACATCAGCTAGCTATCTATTTATACATTAAAAAATGGACCTAAACATGGGTAAACTGATGGGCCAACATCCCACGATATCTGCTTCGACTTGTGCTTCGTTTTCGACAGTCTGTCGAAGTCCCAAAAGTAGGTCAAACCTGACCAAGGATCTCCAAAACTTGGTCAAGGGCCAACAGGCCCCCAACACTCACCTGTGACTCGTCCCGAGTCACTCTGGTCTGGGTAGCTGTGCTTAAAAAGCCTTGTGCTTGGCTCGAGCTGCTTTGACCTATTGCTGCCCCAGGGCCTCCTACTCGACGAACTTTTGGATGACTGCTTCATTGATAGGTCCCTCTAAACATTGTTTGACTATAGCGACTACTTGTTCCAACTCTTCGCCTCGACCTTCAATCTCCTCAAGTAGTTGGCAAGCTTCGTCCTGGACTAGTTGGAGCCTTTGAGTCACTTCCATGACTTTACTCTGAATGGTGTGGACCTGCTATTGAGCAGTGCGCTGTTCTTGGGATTGCTTCATCCTTTCAACTGTTGACATGAGCTTCAACTATGCCTACACTGTTGCCACTTGTTGCTTTGCTTGATGGAGCTGTGACTCCAGTACCTTTAGATCAGTATCTTCAGTGAGTCACTCATAATTCTGTGCGCTGCGAGCACTTAGCTGTTTTCATTCTAGAGCAAATGCTTTGATCCTCTCGATTGCGTTCCAGGCAGTGGATTCTCTTTGATCTCACACGTCCTGCGGGGTACTTGGAACTGTTCGTAGCTCGAGGTCTGCGATTATCTATTGAAGCTGTTGGATAGATTCCGCAAGCTTCTCTACTTGGTGTTCCACTGGGTCTTCCTCCTTTTTCTCTAAGTCTGTCACAGAGCGAAGTGCTTTGCTGACTGCTTCTTTTACTCCCACCTGCTCTGCGAGAAAATTCTCTTTCTCTCGCTTGATCTCCACTTTCTCTTCTTCAAACTTAGTTTGGAGGGCAACCTTCTCTTGCTACGCAACTCGATGTTGCTCTATGACTACTTTTTGAACTTGATTTAGGGCCTTTGTTGCCTGTTCGATTTCTTCCTGTGCGCAACGAAGGCGAGCTTCGGTCACATCAACTAATCTGTGGAGTTGGGTAGGCTCATCTCCCAACTCAAGTTCTTTTTATGGTGGGGGCGCAGTGGATACCGCGCAGCTGGATTGAATGGCTTGCTGTACCCCTCTCAGTTCAACCTCCATTCTATCATACATCTCCTCTTGCTTGGCTTCATGTTTCTACAATATGTCCTGTGAGGCATCTGCTACAACTGCGATGATAAAGTCAAAATCATCCATAGTGAGCACAGTCTGCAACTTAGTCAAGGTGGCTCTAGATTTATTTTGGGAAGTGGGTTTCGTGGGAGAAACCTTCCTTTTTTTCAAGGGATCAGCCTCATCAACAGGGTCCTTAGGAGGTGTTACTTCGCCTTGCTTATGCTGGTCCTCCTTGCCATTTGTCTCTTCTACTTCATCATCACCCCCTCATCCAGGTGATACTAAAGCGGTGCCTTCCGATGCGCTTCTCAAGTTCTGGACCTCTTCAGTCTTCTTCCTTCTACTGGGTCCAGGATGATCCTTTGCTTCATGAGTGGTCTCAGGGCTACCAATTAGTTCAAGGTCTGACATCTCTGCGGGGTCTGCGGGGATGAGGAGTTCCGCTGACCAATCCTTGGTGATCTCTTCAAGGTCCTCCTCTGTGATCTTGTAGTATGATTGAAGCTCTTCTTTGTGCTCATCTACACATGCGGTGATATAAATGAAGTGCCGATTTGCATGGAAATTCATGAGGGATTGGAATCGATGTAGGGTGTTCGATGTCATGCGAGGGACAAATTCGATAGACTTCTTTAGTTGGAGATAATAGGTATGAAAGATCGTGTTTGACTGCCACTGTTTTCCCATATCGCTCGAGTACCAAAGCATGGTGAACTTCACAGGGAGCGGCTCGAACGGCTTAATGTCCGGGAAGGTTGCACCTTCCTGCATTTCTCAAGCGGTAAATGTGATGAGGATCAAGAGCCAGCTAAAGTGGAACTCATAGTCATGATCTCGAGCTTTGCGATAGTATAATTCCAGCTGGTTGACCAAGTACTTCGCCCAGTTCATCTGGAGTCCTTCTACACATTTCCCTGCTAGGTAAACAATGAACCCTGTGACTTGAGTGGGTCGGTTCTTCCTCACTAGATTTCCTGCGATCAACTGACAGGCCAAGCGCACTGCGCCATTCTGGATGGAAGCTACCTTGTAACCTCGCGTTCCCTTTTCTACATCACCGTAAGTGTCCAATTTTCCGTGCCAGGGCATGGTCAGAAGCCTTCCTTGGGTAGAAGTCTTGCGGGTCAGGTCCTTGCATGCTTAATCCAATGATCCTATGGATCAGCGTCGGATCGACTGTAATGCGTCTATCTAGCCATAGGTATCTACCATGGTAACATGAGAGAAGGAGCTTAACACACGCGTTGACCTCCTGGTGCCTTTCAAAGTGTGGGATCTTCATCACATTCAAGACTGTGGACTACGCGAGGTTCATAGTCCATGGTAGGGGGATTGTTTTCGAGTTCTTCCCCTTCATCCTGGTCAGGTACTTGCAAGGAGAAAGCATGTTGTAATTCTTGCGGTCACCTAGGAGGAAGTCACTGAACTTCAATGACACAATCTTATCTTGCTGCGTTCGGACTAGACGTATCCCCTTTGGGAGGTACGTAGTAACCATGGTGTAAACAAAGTTCCTCAGGACACTGTGACGACTCACCATGCCGGCCAGAGGCGGGATGTAGTTGGGTAAGATGGTCGGGATTAGCTTCGTGTTTGCTAGATCATCTATGTTCTTGGTTCTCTTCTCTGCTACTGGTCGGGATGGTCCGGATCCACGAGCAGTCGACGAAGAGGCTTGCACTCCTCACGTCGATGAAGCTTGAATTTGTGTAGACATCAATATCTCGGCCATCATATCAATGAAAATTTCCTCGACTGACTTCTCCACAGCGCTGAGCTCGTCCGACATGCACGCTCTTGATCGAAAAACTTGGGTGGATGGATGAGTTCTCAAAGAAATAGAATCGGTGTCGATCTTACTAAGCACAACAAAGTAGCAATGGGTCCTCTTGTTAGCTCTGATACACTTCGCAAAAGTGTTCTCGGTGAAACAGTCAACCGACTAAGTAGACACGATGTAATGGATCTCTCGAACGGATAAGAAGCTTTCCATCAGTGCAGTTCTGTCCGTTGCGGCTTGGTCCCAATGGTCCGATGATGATCTTTCTGGTCATAACTGCTATTCTAACCGTTCTGGAACGTCGGTCCAACGGTTATAATGCTTCCAACGGTCATATCGCTTAGCCATGGAGAATTTCTATGGGGCATTGTTCTAATATTCTGGCGAAGTTCCAATTTTGCAAATCTTCCTTCCGCAAAGTTCCCTCTAGGCCCTTCTGTAAATTTTCAACATTTTCTCTCTTCTTCTGTAAATTTTCAACATTTTCTCTCTTCTTACTGAGTTTTCTAGCCTTCTTCCCAGTGATCTTCATCTTGGTATTCCTTTTTCCATTCTAATTCTTGTCTTCTTTTGGCATAGCAACTTCGCGCTGTTGGGATTCTTTCATAGGATTAGAGAGTAATACTGCTTCTTTATCTGGGGTAGGTGCTCTATTCGGCTGTGAATCTTCTTGTGTTCTTTCAACTTCGTGATCCAAGTTTCTGGTTCTCAGTAGCTTCGATCTGTTCTCCTGTTCTGCAATCAAGTGTGCTATCTTCCTAGTCATGAAATATTTTAATTCCTGCTTTTTCTGTTCTAGGGCCTCCTTTTCTTTTCTTCTGATCTGATCTTTCTCGATCCAGGTTTTTTCTAATAACATCGTAAATGGAGTGCTATTCTCAATGAATCTAACAGCCTCAAAATATTCCTCTATCAAAGCTCCATGAGCACTCATAGATACCTGGGTGAGTCTTCTACATAGGTTTATCAACTTTCCCCTGAATAATCCTATTCCTCCCAATGAAGTAGTAATATCAGGATTTCCTAAAGATTCCCAAGTTCTTTCTGTCATGATATTTACCTGTGTTTCCTCATCCAGAACACAGTCTATGTCAAAGTCTCCTATTCTTGCTTCTATGCATTCTTTTTCTTTGAAGATCTCTGATAAGTTGATATCTCTGTGATCATTTAGGGTTTCTTTCATTTGCAGTAGTACAGTCTCTAATTCTATCTGGGGTTCTGCCATGGTCTCTATTTCGTGACCTTCCTCAAGGTTTTCTTGTCTCATATTCATTATGTCAAGCTTAGCAATCATTATAGGGCAATCTAAAACTTCATGGTCCATAGATTTACAACAAAGACATCTAGGTCTTCTTCTAGGGCATTCCTTAGCAAGATGTCCCAGTCTTCTGCAACTGTAACAAAGGGTTAATCCTCTTTTTTTCTTAAACAACCCCCAACCTTTCCTGTGCTACACACTAACTTGCAAAAAATTCTTTCTAGGATCCTGCATTCATTTGTTAGTCCAAACATTCTTTCTATGCATAGGAATAATATATCTTTCAATATTTCCATCAGTTCTACTTATATCAAACCTTCTTTCATCTAACTGTGCCCTAGTTTTCAGACTAGGATAACATTTATCAAACATACCTAGATCCATATTCTTGAAACAAAAATTTCCACTAATCTTACTTTCAGCAGAGCACAAAGCTTCCAGATCTAAAAAATTTCACTATTCTTACCTTTATCAAAGCACCAAGCTTCAAGATCTTACCTCTTTTCTCCGGATCAAACTTCTGTTCTTAGCACAAACCTTTATAGGTCAAGTAGAACACTGTGCACTAAGGCAATAGATCTACGCACAAAGCTTTATTTCTTTCCTTCAGTTCCCAACAATCAGAGTTTCAGGTCCCGACAATGTAACCATTTGTTGGCATAGGGGCAGACCTAGGGTTCAACGCTACAACAACGCACCAACAAAACCCTAACTACCGGCCCTTTCGGCAACACCTGCGAAGTAGATGAAGTCTCACCCGAGGTAGAGGCAGGGGTGGTTGCAGGACTCCATTGTCTGCAACCTTAGCTGGGACACATATATGTGATTACAACACCTTAACAAGCACTTAGCAGTTACAGTTCGTTAATATTCAGCCTTAGTTACAATGCAACTAAACCCTAACAACAGATCAACATAGTATTCACACAGATCCAATAGATTCAAGTACTAAGCATACCAACATAGGTCATATCTAACATTTATTCACATTATTTAGCACTAAACTACCATATTAGATCCTCCTAAGCATACATCAGAGCACTAAGAATTCAATCACATAGACAAGAGAACAACCATAAAGCACATAGCAATCACAACGCATGATATACGTGGTTCACCCCCACCCTAGGGCTACATCCACCAACTCTTCTTCTTTATTTCTCTCTTTCAATATTCTACATGCATAGAGCCATGATATCTTACTCTGTAGAGGAAAGGGGATCTGCGCACCTCGCTAGATCCTCCTTCTCTGAAGTACAACACAAAGCCTTCCACAATCTCTTACAATCACTTGCACTTAGCTCTGCAAGTCTCACACAGTATGCACAAAGCTATTACAATTACCACTTGCACTTAACAACTAACACTTATCACTTAACACATTCTCACACTTTCCTTTAGCAGACTCGACACTTAGCACACTGGCCTCTTCTTACATCACCTAACTATCTATCTATACATTACAAAATGGGCCTAAACATGGTTAAACCCATAGGCCGACATCCCCATTCCCGTTACATAAGCCCAAAACTCAAAAAGCCCTAAAAAGGGGCCGAGATCCCGCAATCTCTGCTTCGAATTGCACTCCATCTTCGATAGCCTGTCGAAGTCCCAAAAGTAGGTCAAAGGCCAACATGATTTTTCATGTAAATCTTATGGTAAACTATAAATTGAGAAGAGGATTATGAGAAATAGAGTGTGTGTGGGTGAAAATGTAATATTCTTATGCATATCATTTGAGGTGTGATGATTGAATATAATTCAAGGAGTGAGGATTAAATATTAGCGAAGATCATATCTGATGTTCTAGAAAATAAATATGGCATTCTAGCAAGCAAAACTTGTAAAGCATATCTAAGGAAAAAGTAGAAGTAAGAATATTTGGTGAAGGTTGAGAGAAAGAAGAAGGAGCAAGTGTCAAATAAATCTGATGAAAACAGAAGGAGAAAGAATTGAACTGATTTGGCGAAAGAAGGAGTGAGCGTAGAGCTGATCTAGTGAAAGAAAAAGTAACGAGCGCAAAGCATATTTGGTGAAGATAGAAGCATCAAGCATACTAGTGAAGGAAATGTACATGAAGAACTTGTGAAGTTGTAAGTAGGTCGGTGCCTACAAACAACAAAGATGATTGGTGTCTCTTGTAGGTTGGTTTCTACAAACAACAGAGGGGATTATTGTCTCATGTAGGTCGGTGCCTACACACAACATAGGGGATTAGTGTCTCATGTAGGTCGGTGCCTACAAACATTATTTGGGATTGATGTCTCCAGTAGGTTGTTGCCTACAAACATTTGTAACCACATGTTGGTGCCTACAAATTAATAAAAGGAAGTTTTTGTGGTTTTCTCATGAAAGGGTTTCCATGTTAAATATTGTGTTGTCTGGTTGTTATATTTAAGTGATTTCCTCATTATGGTTTATGAAAGTTAAAAAGAAAAATATTTCCTTATATTGATTCACCCCCCTCTTAGTATTAGTGTGTTCTCAACAATTGGTATCAGAGCCGATTCCTTTGGAAATAGTCTAACCATGGGAAGGTAGATCTCGGGAGCATACATGGCTGGTCAGGAAGGCTTCTCTAGAAACAAGGCTCCGTTGTTTGAAAGAACAAACTATGCCTTCTGGAGTATAAGGATGCAAACATATCTAGTGGACCTTGGTTTTGATATTTGGAAATCAGTTGTGATTGGTTATACAACCCCAACAACTCCACCAACATATATGGCCGAGAAAAAGGCTAGTGAAAATGATGTAAAATCCATGAACACCATCTTGTGTGGATTGTCAGAATCCGAGCTTTTCAAAGTAATGCATTGCAAATCAACAAAAGAAAGTTGGGACAAACTTCAAAATATCCATAAAGGCGATGACAAGGTCAAGAAGGATAAGATACGAACTCATAGAATATAGTTCGAGAATCTGAAGATGAAAGATGAAGAAAATGTTGCATCATGTCTCCTCCGTGTGGAAGAAATTGTCAACACCATCAGAGGACTTGGTGAAATAGTTGCAGAACCAATGATTGTGAAAAAGGTGTTGAGTTCACTCCCCTTAAGTTTTGATGCCAATTCTTTTTCCATTGAGGAAATGAAGGATCTTGATCAATTAAAAATGGATGAGTTGCATGGGATCCTTGTTGCATATGAATTAAGGACTAAAAAGGAAAAAACATCAAAGAAAGAATCAACTTTCAAAGCCTAAAAAAAGATGAATAACAAAGAGCACAAATCAAGTGATTGTTTCAACTATGAATCAAACACAGGGGAAGCAAATTTTCCGAGAAAACTCAAAAAGTGATTTGGAAAATACAAAGGTAAGTTGCCATTTAAATAGTTTAATTGTGGAAAAGTAGGACATTTAAATGCTAAGTATCCATATGTGAAAAATGAAAGTAGTGATAATGAAGAAGAATAAAATGTAAAGAGAAAGCATCATCAACACAAATATAGCCACAAACAGGACAAGCATGAAAAGAAGAAGAACTCTTATAAGCATAAGAAGAGCCTCTATTCAAAAGGGGTCAATGACTCGTGTCAAGCAAGCAGTGAAAGATGTTCCAGTAGTGATAAAGAAGAAACTCTCTTTATGGAAACCAAGACAAATATTGATAAATACAAAGAAATGATAGATTCATAATAAGAGGAAAATGTTGAAACAAATGGAGAAGGGGTTATTGAAGAAGAACTCATGTGTGCATTAAGTGAAATAAGGAAGCTAAGGAAAAAGAATTTCAAACAAAAAGAGAAATTGCAGAAATATGATGAAGAGGATCGTGATTCAAAAGCAAAAATGTCACAAAGCCTTGAAGAATCAGACAATATTATCATAATCTTAAAATTTCAATTAGAAGAGGCAAGAAGGATAGAAGAAGTGGTGATAATCTATTTGAATAAAAAGGAATAAAATTTCGAAGAGTTAGAATCTGAGATTGTTTCCTTAAGAAAGGATTTGGAAAAATATACTACTTAGTTGAATAGAAGCTTGAAGTTTGAAAAGAGTACTGAAATTGTAGGTTATATCATCAATAGTCAAAGGTATCCATTCATTAATATTGGTTTTGGATACGTTGTTTCTATTGCCTCCCTAACTATACCCATCCTTGCTACAACCAAGGAAGTTCAATTTGTTGCGGGAGCAGTTCATACTGGTTTTCTAGAAGAACAACCTAATGTTGATTGTGTCAAACAGAATGATGAGATGCATGCTCCTCACATGCCAACATTAGAGCATGCTATTAAAGATGAAATTTTTGTTGATATGTCGATTTTTTCTACTCCTATAAATGAACCTGACCGAGCCTACCTCCTTTGATCATCCAACACAAAAAATTATTCCCTATCATCATCCTCACCATAAAAATCGAAGGAATGATAATCATGCTTTCAGATATTTGCAGAAGAGACATGAAAGTCAAAATTGTGTACCAATGTTGACTACTAGGATATATTGTGGTTGGATTGATCGATGGTCATGGAATCATTTGACTAGATGTTTGAGAAATTCATATCATTGTGTATCATCGGTTTTACAGTTGTGCAATGCTTCTCTTACTCGCTGATGATTTCCTTGGAAGTGGTCGATTGGGAATTGACCTGACATGATAGTCGAATAGAGTTTTGTAGTGTCCCCTTCCTAAAAGTGACATTAAATAAAATAAATAATTATATTTAATTGGAATTGGAGGTAAAATAAAGTAAGGGTTTGATTTGGTAAAAAATGGGAAAGATCTAAAAGGTCCAAAGGAAGGATAAATAGAGGGGTAATCATTATCTTTGAAATTATGTTTTGATCTGTTATTGATGTTATCTTTGAGCAAATTTTTTGTTAGGGGTTGGTAAAATCCTTCCATTTCATTTTAGTTTCAGTGGTGCAATATCCACCCTAGCTAGACAAAGAGGGGGATTCATCTAGAGTCCTCATTTGAGTCCATTGTGGTGTTTGGTTTCATATTGGAGAGAGTTTGGAGGCATATTGGATTGTGCAGGGGGTTTACGACATTTTTCAGAGGATTCTGACCATCATATCTGCAGGTGCCATTTGTGTTTCTCGTAGTTGGGAAAGGAGACACCCTCATAGGTTGAGCATGGGTTTTCCCACGAGGCCCTGCTAGACATCTAACATTCATCCCGTGAGGACCTTTGCGAATATGGGGTTGCACCAGTTCATCGGTTTGAGATTATGAGGGTTACAAAGGTCACTTGCAGAGAATACATCTCTGAAGCAAAGAAGGGTCAGGCTCGAAGATCCTGAACTTTATATATTAGCATCATTCTAGGTTTTCTTATTGTTTTTGTAGTATATTTTGCACTTGCTTGGCAACCATTAGATTTGTGTGCTTAGGATTATTCTGTAGCTATTATTACAACCATTAGCTATAATTGTATTCTTGATATTTTGGGAGTTTCCATCGATAATAATATGCCATGGTTATCTGTTCTATTTCCCGTGTAATGGATGCATGCAATATTTTTGGAAATATTCCTATTGGATAAAATTGTTTGTAAAAAGTTAACAACACCATTAATATAAGTGTTTGGAACTTTTACATAAGAAGAAATAACAATTTGGGACAGGAAAAACAATATATCCCCACCTAGCCTAGTTGGGGACATTACAGTGGTATCATAGTTGGTGATTCTGCCTTCTTGTGACTACATTGATGCCTAGGAGAAAGTGGCATGCAAGATAGTCCTCTCAAGAGTCACAGAAAAGAGAAACATGAGCAAACCAAATAGAGTCAAATCTAGAGGGAAGCATGGGAGACAAACTTGAAGGGACTATGCTCCAAATATTAAAAGATTTGGTCAAGGGAAAAAATGAGGCATCCCAAAGATAAGCAAAGACAACAAGATTCTAGCAGCATGACCGTTGAGGTGCTCACACAACTGGTGGGACAACATGGGAATACGAGTGGTGTAGGTCAAGGTGGACCCATTGGATCCCATTGGGGTGACACGATACACACGAAGAGTATCAATACCATACCCTAGATCATAGTGGGAGCCTAAGGATCCCTAGGCCCTTATTACCACAGTTCTTGACAGGGCAGCCTACATGAGCACAAGAGTAACTAGATCAGGGGCTTGATATTAACACCTCATATCGAGAGTATGAGACAATAAATGAAGATATCCATGAGAAATTTTCCTATAATGACTTCTGTGACCTCAAACAGAAGTACATACCTAGGGACTGGAACAAAGGAGTGTAGAGAAAACAAAACTTTGACCTCATTCACAAGGTGGGAAGGATGAACATTCAACCCTTTGATGGGTCTGCCAAGAGAACGATCAAAGAATGGGTACACAAGTTGGACACTTACCTCCAACTTAACCCAATGACTGAGATATAAGCAATTAAGTATGCTATCCTTCACTTGGAATAATAATCTCACGAATGGTGGTATCATGGGCTAGTGACATTAGGGAACAATAACATCACTTCATATGTGGAATTCACTCAGAGTTTGATGGAAAGGTGTCACAAGAAGGACCCTGAGATGCACTTCATGGAATTGGAACAATTGATACTTACAGGTACATCCGAAGCATACATCACATATTTTCATAGGATGGAAGTTATGGTGACAAATATTTCTCAACAAAGGTTGGTGATTCTATTCACCGGGGGTTTAGTTGAACCTTTGAGAGGATGGGTAGAGGGCTTTAGGAAAACGATATTGCAAGAGCCATCATGGGAACCTAGGACATGAGGGATGCAGTCTCCAAGAAGGTACCAACAAAACTCTTCACCCCTCAAGGGGGTAAGGAGATGAAGTTTCCTTAGAAGACATGGACATGGAAGGACATGATGGATGAGGAGACTCGGAGAGAACTAAGGAGGAAGAATATTTGTTGCAGTTGCAAGGAGACATGTGAACCAGGTCATCTATGTATGGGATGTTGGATTACTAAGAGGGGGGTGAATCAGTAATAGAGAAATTCAATCTTTTTTAACCACAAAATGCAATTGTTATATCAATGTAGCATTATCATCCAATGGTTGCAGAGTAAATAAACAATCAACAAATGAGAAATCATACACATACACATACACAAATACACCAGTGTTTTTAAATGGAAACCCAAAGCAGGAGAAAACACATAATGCTTTTTCTTATATATCTTTAAGAATTACATTCATTGGAAGCACCAACTTTCTATGTTTTCTAGCTGCAACTGGAAGGAGACTCCAAACCCCTAGTTTCTCAGGATACAACCCGAGGAAATATCCAACTCCCCAATTCTCTGGCTACAACCAGAAGGAGGCTCCAACCCCCTAGTTTCTCAGGCTACAACCTAAAGGAAGATCCAACTCCCCAATTCTCTGGATACAACTAGAAGGAGGATACACCCCCTATGTTCTCCGGCTACAACCAAAAGGTGGCTACAACCATATGTCCTTGCCCCAGTGTAAAAGTAGAATGATGGAACCACTATCACACTATCACTGTGAGATATACTATTGTAAACCTGTACCAATCAACATGTAATGAACCTGTACCATAAACAAGTACATCAACCATGCACCAACTTGTACCAAACAACCTGTAATCATCCCTCACTCCCTCAATACCAATCACGTGCCAAAGATAGAGGATCTCTGTCAGCCCGAACTAGCACTATTCCTCCTTGGAAAAAAAACGATTGTTACTCCATAATGGTGAGAATCTCATCCACATGCTTTATATGTTCCTCCCATATCTTTTTGTAGATTAGAATATCATCAAATAACACCAGTAATAATTTCCTCAATTTTTTGTTGAAGATATGGTTCATGCACAACTGAAAGGTGGTTGGTGCATTAGTCAACCTAAAGGGCATGGCTAGAAACTCATAATTCCTACAGTGACACATGAATGTTTTTTTATGGATATCCTCATCTCCAACCCGTGATCAAGACCATATTAGACTGTCTCACCCCCAGATCACTCAAATATCTGTGATGATTATTTGGGATATGTAGCTATTAAAAGCACTTTGTGAAAGGATTTTCACAATTGGCCGCGCCATTAACATACCTCACCAAGAAGGGGGCGTTTCGATGGTCAAAGGATGCACGAGTAGTTTTATATAGAAGGAAGAGAGTGATGAGCACTTTCCTAGTATTAGCACTCCCATATTTCACGTAGTGTTTTTGTCCTGGAATGTGACACATCCCATGAAGGGATAGGAGTGGTATTGATGCAGAACCAACACCCGATAGATTTTGAGAGAAAAAAGATAAGGGAGCTTGAGAAGCTATATATAATCTATGATAAGAAGATGTTGTCCATTATGCATGGATTGGCCCAATTTAGACAGTACTTGGTAGGAGGATGCTTTGTGATTAGGACTGGCCACAACATCTTGAGATATTTCTTGGAGTAGAGGGACCTAAATGAAAGGCAACAAAAATGGGTGAGTAAGGTGCAGAAATATGATTTTGACATTGAGTATGTAAAGGGAAAGAAGAATATAGTTGTTGACGTCTTATCCAAGAGACCGATATATTTCTCCATGACATATATTTTAGCAGACTGGAAGTCCATTATCTTGATGGAATAATCCAAGAATACCTTCACTTATGAGATGATGGAGGGAAACACTTAGGATGAAAGCTATAGGGTAGTGGATGACATCATCTACTACAAATATAGGATCTTTCGCATCCCTAAGTCCACACTCAAGGATAAGACTTTGAGGGTAGTACATGATGCACCACTTGCATGGCACCAGGGATATATGAAGACCTACAGGGAGGTGAGGGAGATATTCTCATGGAAGGATATCAAGGGGGATGTGCTTCATCATGTGAGGGAATGCATGACTTTCCAACAGAACAAGTTAGAGTTCATACATCCTGCAAGACTACTTCAACCATTTCCAATTCTAGAGTAGAAGTGGGACAACATTTCCATGGAATTCATCACAGGATTTCCAAAGGTACAGGGCAGGGACTGTATCTACGTGGTAGTGGACATATTTACTAAATATGCAAATCCATTTTCCATTCCTACAAATTACAACACATATAAAGTAGCAAACCTATTCTTCAGGGAGGTGTTCAGAATCCATGGTCAGTGACCAGGATAGCAGGTTTATCACTGCATTTTGGCAAGAGCTATTCAGGTTATCCGGGACAGAGTTGATACCTAGTACTAGCTATCACCACTAGAAATATGAGCATAACAAGATAGTAAACAAATGGATTGAGGGGTACCCGATGAACTATGTGTCAAGGTAGCAACATGCATGGATAAGGTGGTTTCATTTTGGGGAGAATTTCTACAATACCACTCATCACATGTTCATCGGGATGATCCCATTTAGGGAATTGTATGGATATGAATCTCGATCTTTTGTGGATTTGGCGTTTGGAGAGAGCAGAACACCCAAGGACAAAGACTAGTGTTAGGAAAGTTAGGATATCTTTAGAGTCCTGAAGGAGAATCCGCAGGCCACGCAGAATCAAAAAAATATGTATGCATATAGGCATAGGGTAGAACACAAATTTGAGGTTGGAGATCTAGTATTTCTCGGGTTGCATCCTTAGAGACAGTCGTTGCTGAATAAGAGATGGTGCAGAGAAGATGTAGCCTCACTTTTATGGACCCTATAAATTAACCAGGAGAGTTGGGGAAGTAGCATACGATATGGAGCTACCAGAGGGTAGCAAGATCCACAACACCTTCCATGTATCCTGCCTCAAGAAGGAATTGGGAGAACAAGTCATTGCTTTGGTCGATCTTCCTCCACTAGATGAGGAAGGGCAGTTGGTTCTAGCTCTCGTGAGGATTTTTTATGTCAGGGAATGGAGGTTTAAGAGCAGGGTCATTCGAGAGTACTTGGTTGTATGGAGAGGATTTCTCGCAGAAGTTGCTACCTAGGAAGGAGAGCAGATCTTACAACACCTTGATCTAGAGTTGCTTGAGGACAAGCAATATTGGGAAGGGGGGATTGTAATGTCCCATTCGATTTGATCATGATGAAGGATGACTCAATAGCCTATAAAACTCTCGTAGGATATAATCAACAAGGAAAGAGGGATTCAAAGAGGTTTATTTGGTGTCAGTAGGTTAAAAGAATGACAAATCCTAAAAGTGACATTAAATAAAATAAATAATTATATTTAATTGGAATTAGAGGGAAAATAAAGTAAGGGTTTGATTTGGTAAAAAAGGGGAAATATCTAGAAGATCCAAAGGAAGGATAAATAGAGGGGTAACCCTTCTCTTTGGCATTATGTTTTGATATCTTGTTGATGTGCTCTTTTAGCCAAGTTTTCATTAGGGGTTGGAAAAATCCTTCCATTTCAGTTTAGTTTCAGTGGTGCAATATCCACCCTAGCTAGACAAAGAGAAGGATTCATATGGAGTCCTCATTTGTGTCCATTGTGGTGTTTGGTTTCGTCTTGTAGATATTTTGGAGGCATATTGGCTTGCATAGGGGGTTTGTGGAATTTTTCAGAGGAGGACGATCGTTATATCTACAAGTGCTAGAAGGGTTTCACATAGTTGGGAAAGGAGACATCCTTGTGGTTTGAGCATGGGTTGTCCCGCGAGGCCCCACTAGATGTCCAACAGTCGTCTCGCGAGGAACTCTGCGAATATAGGGTTGCAGTAGTTCATTGGTTCAGGATTGCGATGGTTACATAGGTCACTAGCAGAGAAGACATCACTGAAGCATACCAGGGTTAGGCTCAGAGAGCCTTGGACTTCATAGATTGACATCATTCCAGGTTTTCTTATTGTTTATGTAGTGTATTTTGTAGTTCCTTGGAAGCCATTCGATTTGTGTGCTTAGGAGTATTCTGCAGTTGTTATTACAACCATTAGATATCATTGTATTGTTGATATTTTGGGAGTTTCCATCCATGATAAGATGCCATGGTTATTTTCTCTATTTCATGTGTAATGGATGCATGCAATATGTTTCAAAATATTCCTATTTGAGCAAATTGTTTTTAAAAAGTTAAAAACACCATTAATATAAGTGTTTGGCACTTTTAGACATGAAGAAATAACAATTTGGAAAAAAATAAAAATAAAAAATAAAAAAATAAATTATCCCCGCCTAGCCTAGTTGGGGACATTAAAAATTTCAACTAGGATGTCCGTCAACTAGAAGTTTTGACAAAAAATATTGTTGCTACTTATTTATCCCTTAGAGGGGAATACTTGAAGTTGTTGATATGTGAACCCAACTGATTTCTTCTTGTTAACTCAACTATTTCTTGTTCAAATGACTTGGATTTGTTGAGACCAACCCAAGCATATTCGATTGTTGTTGGAGATGTACTATTGCTTATATTGGATATAGAGACTGTCTGGATTGACAAAGACTGATTATCTTGCATTGTCGGTGACAATGTTTAGACTTCTTCAAGAGTGTTTTTGTATCATGTTTGATCAATTTTTACCATTGAGGCAAGAAGTATTGATGAAAAAAAGTGCAAGTGGAGGATGTTATATTCTGGGAAACATGCATATAATTTTCATTCAGTATTATTGACATTCCTTCTTTAGACCTTGAAGGATTTTTGACAACTGGGAATGAAATTTGATGTCATATCTACACATTTTTCCAAGGAAACCTCATAAGCCTTTGTGATCGGTGTATGGAACTTTAGGATTTGGCATGGTTTGAGGTATATATTGTGAAAAATAAAAGACAAGTCCACATAGATATTCTATACATTGTGACCAACATTGACCATGTTCAACAAATTGTTTTTGAAGGACAAATTGATGGTGGTTTGATGGAATTCAAGCAATACCAAACCGACAACATACATGTGACAATAGAAGATCCCTTAGAAGCTATGAAGGAACATAACAGATTGAATATTCAAAGCACATGAATATGTGATAAGTTGTAGATGGAATATTATTTTTAACAAAAACAAACCATTCATTTTTGAGCAACAGATTGTGAAAAAATGTTGAAAGCAACCAATCCCATCAGTTGTGAATATATAATAGTACTGTGATAGTAAAACATCTAGAAAGTTTTTGGAAGCTTTTTAATAAGTAGCAAAAGGAGAAGTTCAAGAGAGTGACGGTAAAATAAAGAATACTCAACAATTACAACAAGAAAAGATAGTACATTCACAAGGGGAGCTACTTCAGAAAACTACAAGAGAAAGCACATTCTAAGGGGGAACAACACAACAAAAGGAACTGTGTAGAAAAAGACAAAGCATATTCCCATCAAGTAACACTTCCTAAGAAGAATAGGTAGCTGAAGTAAGTGTCAAGATAGAATATATTGCCACCAAGGAACAAGTTGAAGGTACTTTTATCAAACCCTTCCCATGAAAACATTTCAATATCTTAGATAAAAGCTGGGAATGATATCCCTCTCATCTTGTCAACAAAGAAGCAAATCTAGAGGGGAGAATACCTTTGCCATTGATTTCAAAGGGGGAGAATTATAGATAGGGGGAGAGTTGCAGACATAGTGAGGATGATTATAGATAGGGAGAGTCCTAGACAATGGATAACTCTTTCTATTTCTGGAAGTGTTATCACATAAAACTGTCTAAGGGTTGCATGGCGACCCAATCCTTTTCTTGCGTAGGTATCAGTCTTGAGTTCAAAGCGTAACTTCCAAAACAATCTATTTCAAGCTTGAAACTCAAGCAAACAGGTAGGTTCAACTTCCAATGGCTGGGATTCCATATGGAGTTCACATCAGTGGTTCACTAGAATTTGGAATTCCAAAAGTGCGTGAAGTATAGTGCCATAGAAAGAGGTTTGAAGTCCCAAGGTCGAGAAAAGGTTAAATCTGGACCATAGATCTCATCGGGAGAGATCGATGGTGGAAAATTAGCACGGGAGTTGGGAGTTCAAAATGTTGTTGAAGTTGTTTGTCAAAAGGTCGAAGTCCTGAAGGGTCGAAGCTTGAAATGCCGAAGTGCCGAAGGGCCCAAAGTCCCGAAGGCTCGAAGTTTCGAAGTAGAGTAAAGGTATGATCCAAGACGTTGATCGTCGGTCGATAAGGACCGTCGATCTCCATATGTGGAGACCATTTGCGTTTCAAAGATAGAGAGTTGCGGAGTGGGCCGTGTTAAAGTTTCACGAAGGAAAAAAATCCGAAGAGATCATGGACACAGACCCATAGGAGCACGTGGTGACAGATATGCGTCTTCGTGAGTTTGTAGTTCAGAGGATTGGCAAGGGGCAGGGCGCAGATTCAACAAAGCGCGAAGTGAGAAATAGATCCAGATTGTTCGATCTAGAGGGGCACGTGGTGCTAGATTAGCGTATTCATAGTTTCACGAATCAAAGGTTTAGCATGGAGCACGACGCAAGTTTGTGAAGCGCGAAGTCACGAAGCACCCAGGAATTGGGCACATGGTCATAGCCCGTGGTCATATGGAAGGCGGGCCTAAAAAGAGAAGCTAGCACCCAATACATAGAGTTGGCCATTTTGAGGTTCTGAAGAAGCAATCGTAGCCGTCAACTATGAAATAGATCCAATCGTCGATCTGAGTGAAGTGGTTTCACTGATTCGGGTATCAGGTGATCTGGAGTCAGGTGTTGTGAAGACCTTCGAAGTGTGAAATCCTGAAATAACCATTGGAGATAAGGCGTTGGGTCACAACCCGAGGTCACATTGGAGTAAGGCCAAAGTCACAGGGCACTCATCCTCTGATCCACATCCAAGACTCTTAAAACGCCAAATTTGGCGCCGTCTCCACCCAAGGACTATGTATCCCGAAATTGGTGGATGGGTAAAATTTAGCGGCAAAACAAAAAATAGCAGAATTGTCCCAGCCACAGATCTCGATCAAACCATTGGCCCCGAGTTTGTATGCTCATTCAACATCGCATTTAATCACATCAAGTATTCGTCCCTTGGTTACCTGGCTCAGTCTCGATCCCGA
The DNA here is from genome assembly GCA_009831015.1 of Picea engelmannii. Taxonomy (NCBI): domain Eukaryota; kingdom Viridiplantae; phylum Streptophyta; class Pinopsida; order Pinales; family Pinaceae; genus Picea; species Picea engelmannii. Next base: position 132,759 of record ML783063.1, read on the forward strand.
GGAGATATCAGTTAATGGACACAGACTAGTAGTTGAAACCTTAGCTCACTCCATAAAAATAAGGTGTGGAGGATTTGGAGCTGCCAGCCCATGGTACCCCTGCGAGCAGATTTTCCTATAGACCCATGTCGATCTGAGCTTGTGTATGATAGAAAGATACATGCACATTCTGACAGAGGACTGCTTAGACATAAAACTTTGAATGAAATGGCCAGATCACACTCCTAGAAGAGGGGACCTGAGCCGATATAAAAGAGATCAGTTTAGATTTTGAAAAGGGGGAGCTTTTGGCCCAGACCAGGGGGAAGATTTGAGATTGTTATGACTATATTTTTTTTGTAAGCTTGAGGGCCCGTATTGCAAATTGTTATGTTAATGAAGATTCCTTTAAGTTGTTATATCAGACCGTCTTCTTAGTTTTCGTTTTCTGTTTCTCTTTCCTGTCTGGGTGTAATCTCCCTGATTTATGGATTCCTGAGGTGATGGAGGGTCTGTTGCCGTATTGCCCATCTTTCATGGTTCAACACACGTTTTCTGTTTCCCTTTCCTGTTTGGATGTAATCTCTCTGATTTATAGATTCTTGAGGCGATGGAGGATTTGTTTCCGTCTTGCCCATCTTTCATGGTTCAACAAACATTTTCTGTTTCCCTTTCCTGTCTGGATGTAATCTCTCTGATTTATGGATTCCTAAGGCGATGGAGGATTTGTTGTTGTCTTGCCCATCTTTCGTGGTTCAACAGACGTTTTCTATTTCTTCTTGTCTGGATTGTTCTAAAACCCTATGATTTATGGATTCTTGAGGCGATGGAGGATTTGCTGTCATCTTGCCCATTTTTTTATGGTTTATCATTTAGACACCTTCTGTTTTCCTTCTTCCCATCACCACATAAATCCTTTGTCTGATAGGGAGCTTAAATGCCTTCATTGAGCATATTGTTTATGACTCCATAGCCCAATGGCCTATCACCAATCTGCAGTGATCTCCATTGTCTTTCCTTTCCTTAAAGTCTCGTTGACTCACCCACTCACACCCTTTTAATCCACAAACACTCTGATGGGTACTGGGCTTATCCTCTCGCAGTTGGAGGGTGACTCTCAGTTCCAACATTATTGGTTCTGTTTCCAAGGATGGAAGTGAATATATCTTCCTTGGGAGAATGACAACTAATAGATCCAGTTTTAGATGGTGAAATGAAGCTGTACACATTGTTCTAACTGCCTATCTTTCACCATGGCGACTCCACTGTTTGAAAATCTATTGGTGACTCCACTATGCATAATCTGTTGGTGACTCCACTGAAGGGAGACAAATTAAGTGGCGATGGAGGCTATCCTGGCCAAGAGGTTTGCCCCATTCAACTTCTTAGCTATCACTGGTTATCCACACTCAGTGCCGGCTATAAATGAATGGGATGATTATCTTTCAAGATTTAGAGGAAGCAAGTATGACCAACCTGGTGAGCACTTATTAAAATTTCATATATGCATTATTGAGCATGACATATTTCATGAGGATGTCTTGATCAAGATGTTCAAATTTTATTTAGAGGAAGATGCTCGTGAATGGTGTCAATCCCTCCCTGCTGCCAGTATCCATTCTTTGGAGGATTTTCATGATTCTTTTAATTCATATTACAAGAGGATTTACCTGGCTCATCTTGTTTTTGATGGATGTTGTAAGAAGCTTGTACTCCACATCCTGTTGATGATAGAGTCTTCCTCATGTGATGAGTCTAGTGAAGATCTGATTGATAGAGAAAGTGAGGACATAAGCGAGTATTCTGCAGTTGTGGATGAAAGATTTTCTCTTTCTATTTACCGAGAAGAATCCCTTCTAGATATGATTGATGATAGTATTGATGATCGCATAGCCATAGATGTATCACATTCTTTCTCTGATGCACTTGCTGTCTCAGATTTAAAAGAAGAGATAATGGTGGAGGAGGATTCTTCTCTTTTCCTTCAAGAGTTTTCCCATGATGTATTTTCACCTAGGATTGAAGAGAATAATCAAGAGGTCACTCATTTTTCTTTGCAATATAAAAGAGTCCTACACTCACCCATCTTTGATGAGTGCTCAGATGAAGAAGAGAAAATCCCTACCTTACATTTTGTTGACTTGGGGAGAAACCAACCTGTGTATGAAAACTATGAATCAGATTCCGATGTGGATATGAAGGATTTCCAAAAACATACTATAGAGCCTTTTTATTTATTCATTAAGGAAAAGCATTGGGTGGAAATCAACCATCCTAGAACCGAAGAAGACATTGAGCAACATGTTAAGGAGAAGCACCCATTCATTGATATACATGAAGAGATTTCTTGCCCTCAGCTAGCCGATGTTGTCGAAGCAGACAAAGAAGAAGTGGATCAACAACCTGCATCATCCTTTCACTCACCTGTGCTTGCCATATACATTTAGCCAGATGTGAGCAACTGTAAGACAGAGCGGGCTTTATGTCACCAACCCAATAAGTTTTGTCACCTATTTTATGACCCTGTAGGGGAGTACATGGAGTTGCATTTTTTCCATGTATTGAATCCTCCCAACTTTATCTTACCTTCAGCACTAGGAGGAAAGTTGAAGAATGTAATCGATTTGATGTCACAATTTCATTATCCCTCGCTGACCAGTGACAGAGTAAATAAGTTTTCAATTAGGAAGTTGTTTGAATGGCTCTGGTGGAAGTTTGTTTTCACCTAGCGTATTGTAAAAGTCAATTAGTCTAGGATTGTACATAAATAAGCTCCTTCTGGAGCATGTGTGTTTGCTTTCTTTTTTTAAGTAGAGTAGTGTACATATTTCCATGTTTTCTTTTGTGAAAGTTTTGAGCTAGACTCCATAGCCCAACAACTAAGGCACTGGAACTGCACGTTCTTGGCAGCTCGCAGGGAGAATGCCATCCCCTGTGGAGCCAAATGTTATCTCATAAAGCTGTCTAAGGGCCGCAGGGTGACCCAATCCTTTTCTTGCACAAGTATCAGTCTTGAGTTCAAAGTGTAACTTCCAAAACAGTCTATTCCGAGATTGAAACTCAAGAAAACATGCATGTTCAACTTCCAACGGCTGGTATTCCATATGGAGTTCAGATCGATGGTTCAATGGAATTCAAAATTCCAAAAGGGCGCGAAGTATAGTGCCATAGAAAAAGGTCCAAAGTCCCAAGGTCGAGAAAAGGTTAAATCTGGACCGTAGATCTCATTGGGAGAGATGGACGGTGGAAAATTAGCACGGGGGTCAGGAGTTCAGAATGCTGTTAAAGTTGTTCATCAAAAGGTCGAAGTCTCGAAGCCCAAAATGCCGAAGTGCTGAAGGGCCCGAAGTCCCAAAGGCCCAAAGTTCTGAAGTAGAGTAAAGGTATGATCTAAGCCGTTGATCGTCGGTCGATAAGGACTGTCGATCTCCGTATGCGGAGACCATTTGCATTTCAGAGATTGAGATTTGCGGAGTAGGCTATGTTAAAGTTCCCCGAAGGAAAAAAATCTGAAGAGATTGTGGCCGCAAACCCATAGGAGCACATGGCGACAGATAAGTGTCTTCGTGAGTTTGTAGTTCAGAGGACTGGCAAGGGGCAGGGCGCAGATTTGGCAAGGCACGAAGTGCAGAATAGATCTGGATCGTCCGATCCAGAGGGGCACGTGGTGCCATATTAGCGGATTCACGGTTTCATGAATCAGAGGTTTTAGCATGGAGCATGATGCAAGTTTGCGAATCGCGAAGTCACTAAGTGCCTAGGAATTGGGCCCATGGTCATAACCTGTGGTCATATGTTAGGCGGGCCTAAGAATAGAAGCTTATGCCCGATACATAGAGTTGTCCATTTCAAGGTTCCAAAGAAGCAATCGTATCCGTCAACTGTGAAATAGATCTAATCGTCGATCTGAGTGAAGTGGTTTCACTGATTCGGGTATCGGGTGATCTGGAGTCAGGTGTTGTGAAGACCTTCGAAGTGTGAAATCCTGAAATAACCATTTGAGATAAGGCATCGGGTCACAACCCGAGGTCACATTGGAGTAAGGCCAAATTCACAGGGCACTCATCCTCTGCTCCATGTCCAAGACTCTTAAAATGCCAAATTTGGCGCCATCTCCATGCAAGGACTATGTATCCCGGAATTGGTGGACGGGTAAACTTCAGCGGCGACACCACAAATAGTAGAATCGTCCCAACCACAGATCTTGATCAGACCAATGGCCCCGAGTTTGTATGCTCATTCAACATTGCATTTAATCACAACAAGTAGCCGTCCCTTGGTTAGCTAGCTTGGTCTCTATCCCGAGGAGATATCAGTTAATGGACACAGACCGATAGTTGAAACCTCGACTCACCCCATAAAAATAAGGTGTGGAGGATCTGGAGCTGTCAGCCCATGGTACCCCTACGAGCATATTTTCTTGCAGATCCATGTCTATCTGAGCTCCCGTCTGACAGAGGGATACATGTACAGTCTGATAAAGGATTGCTTAGACGTAAAACTTTGAATGAAATGGCCAGATCACACTCTTGACAGAGGGGAACTGAGCCAATATAAAATAGATCAGTTTAGATTTTGAAAAGGGGAGCTTTTGGCCCAGACCGGGGGGAAGCTTTGAGATTGTTATGACTGTATTTTTGTTGTAAGCCTAAGGGCCTAGATTGTAAATTGTTATGTTAATGAAGATTCCTTTCAGTTATTATATCAAACCATCTTCTTAGTTTTCATTTTCTATTTCTCTTTCCTGTCTGGGTGTAATCTCTCTGATTTATGGATTCCTGAGGTGATGGAGGATCTGTTGCCATCTTGCCCATCTTTCATGGTTCAACAAACTTTTTCTGTTTCTCTTTCCTGTCTGGATGTAATCTCTTTGATTTATGGATTCTTGAGGCGATGGAGGATCTGTTGTCGTCTTGCCCATATTTCATGGCTCAACAGACATTTTCTGTTTCCCTTTCCTGTCTGGTTGTAATCTCTCTGATTTATGGATTCCTGAGGCGATGGAGGATCTGTTTTCGTCTTGCCCATATTTCATGGTTCAACATGCATTTTCTGTTTCTTCTTGTCTGGATCGTTCTAAAACCCTTTGATTTCTGGATTCCTGAGGCGGTGGAGGATTTGCTGTCATATTGCCCATTTTTTATGGTTTATCATTGAGACACCTTATGTTTTCTTTCTTCCCATCACCGCTTAAATCCTTTGTCTGATAGGGAGCCTAAATGCCTTCATTGAGCAGATTGTTTATGACTCCATAGCCCAATGGCCTATCATTGATCTGCAGTGATCTTCGTTGTTTTTCCTTTCCTTAAAGTCTCGTTGAATCACCCACTCACGCCCTTTTAATCACAAACACTATGATGGGTGCTGGGCTTATCCTCTCATAGTCAGAGGGTGACTCTTAGTGCCAACATGAAGATACTGTGTTTTTGAGTACATGGTTGCCATCAATGACAAAGGGGGATATTGTAGAATAAATAATTATCATTGATGTCAAAGGTAAGTAAGTATTCAAATATAAATGTGACTTTAATAAATATAAAAGTGGAAAAGTTGAGTGGAATTGGAGTTTACATAAAAGTGGAGTAAACACGAAAGTGGATTAAAAAAAAAAAGGTAAACGTGAAAGTGGTATTTACATAAAAGTGGAGTAAACATGAAAATGGATTAAAAAAGGTAAAAATGAAAGTGCACACGGTATTTTCACATGGATTTAAAACCCATGGTGGCATTTTACCCATGGTATGTTAAAAAGTGAATTAAAAATAAA
>ML783063.1:145969-163364 GCA_009831015.1 Picea engelmannii
TGCTGGGTTTTCTTCCCCTAGAGGGTTTCCTAGGATAAATGTTGTGTCTCTTGTGGATGTGTATTTCTCAGTGATCTTGTTCTTATTATGCTCTTATCTTATGAAATGCAAAGAACTATAATAATGGCATAAAACATTAACACATACAACATTACATAGACTTAGACAACACTACATAATACATGAGCAGTCCACCAGAGAGAGAAATAGGTGTATTGTGTGCTCATGTATGCTCCTTTTGGTGTTGATGTCATTCTTAATGTGTAGTTTAGGCATATTTATGACCAAAGAGATCCATTTGGATTCTAATTGCATGGGAGTGGTGACTCTTAGGATTTGTATCTAGGTTCATAGTGACTGTCCAAGGCATGATAATTTAATGAGCACCTTTTGGTAGAAAAGTTGAGTGTTAAAAGGTTGCCAGTACCAAGAATTCATTATCCATGAATGTATCTGGTTGTTGACACCAAGAATTCATCGACCATCAAGAAGTCATTAACCATGGAAGTATCGAACCATAAGCACCAAAAAGTCACGATCCATCAATAAGTCATTAGCCATGAATGTATCCAACCATAAGCACCCAAAAGTCATGATGCATCAATAAGTCATTATCCATGAATTTATATATCCATCTACATGAATAAGTCATCATCCATGAATGTATCCAACTTCATTTCACTCAACACGCTCTCCACGACAACATTGCAGATCTATAGCCGATGGAATGACCAAGTAGAATAGAGGAATATTTTCGTAAGCTACCAAATCAAAGAGGATTTGAAAGATCAATTCAAGCACAAATGGTGGACCCATTAGATGCAAATAAGATCAAAATAAACCCTATAATGGGTGTGAATATTAGATCCATTAACCATAGAATAGATCAAAAGAAACCCCACAAGTGGTGTGAAGGCTTGTAATTCAATGGTATGAATGGGAACAATGGTACAAAATGTACACAACTCCAATATCATTTGGAAAAGATGGAAATGTTGATAACTTCAAGGTGCCACAAAAACAAACTTTGTATTTCATAAATATAATTACTAGAGAATGGGATTGACTCCCACTTTGAACCCACTAGGTATTGGTACACTTGTTCACTGAAATAATGGTTTTTTTTTCAATTTTCTCATGGAGAAGACACATAAAATCCACCATGATGCAAGTGGAGCAATTTTTCTAGTTAGCTATATTTTCTACTTCTCCACCCAAGTTATGGAGAAAACATTTAACCTCCCACTAAAGGAAGATATGCCTCCTTATAAGCAAGTTGTAAAAAACCCACTAACTTTAGGAATTGCAATGAGTCAAGAAATCCTAAGCTTTACAAGAGATACAAATCAGACTAATTTCCCCTCTCGATCAATGACAAACACGTGTCCCACAACTTAGTACTCATTGTTAGAAAAAATAAACCGCTTATCAGAAATGAATCATTGAATGGTTAATTCAATGTCAGTCTTCTCCTCCAAGGTTAATTTGTGATTCTTTATTTTTTGTAATTGTAATGATGCACCTAGCTCAAAATTTTAAAACAATGTCCTAATAGTAATGGCTAGCTCATTACATTACACCAATGGCTATCTCATTTCATCATAGTAGTGGCATCCCTAGTCTCATCCATCTAGGATAGTTATGGGGTGATGGGGATATCTACTATTATCTAAAACAAACTTGTACTATTTTTTAACATTCTTTGTACATTATCCTTTTATTAATGAGTATTTATAAATATATTTCATAAAAAATGTAAATATTCAAGTTTGTGTTATATTTTGTAACAAAACTAAGTGAACTATTATTTAAATTTAAATTAAAAAAAAAACTAAGTGAAATGTTTGTTGGAGCCAACTCTTATTCACCCACCCATGTGTCACTCATATGCACAAGTGCACAAATAATTACTTATTTAAAAATATAAAATAATGATATATACTCACCAAACTTCCACATTTCTACTTTTACTCTTAGGTGTACCTTTGATCTCCTCCTCATTTTCTAGTTGAGTGGGTGCACTTGTGGTTTCTACTTTAGTTATTTATTATCTCTCTTTAACTTCTTCCGACCCACTTTTTCTTTTCCCACATTTTATTTGAATTTGAATTCTTTGTTCCTCTTTTTTCTCCTTGATTTATAGGTGCACTAGTAATTAGTTTCTAGTTAATTAAAATTACTTTATTTTCATTTCATGCACATTCTAAAATGTATTTATTTCCTAATGGATTTGAATTAGATAATTCATTTATCTTTGTTATGAGATACCCAATAATCTATATGCTCAATCATACTACTATTTGTTTAATTAACTTTTCCATTATATTAAAATGCATAAACTATAGAATTATTCTTCTCATATTAAATTAAATGCACATACTAAAGCAACCACCTTGTATATGTTTAATCAACAATGTTTCAGTGCATACTTGGAAACTTATAAGTGATACCAAGGGTGCCATGCTTCCCCATGCCTTTCAATGGTTACCTTTCAGTAGGTATCAAGGGTGCCATTTTTTAAGCATACCCTTGAAGGATCCAACTTTCTTGGTGGGCAAAATGGTTCAATTGTTGATACCCTATCCCTTATTGAGAGACTAATGGTCATCGATGAATAAAAATATCACCTTATTGTGTGCCCCTCAGGTAAACTTCGTGAATGACCGAATCCACGACCTACCATGATAGCAATGTGCAACCTTTAAGTAAAATCACGACTATATTTTCAACCTAGGTCATGGAAAATTAGTGCTAGTAGGTGGAACCATGAATGATGTTTTTCATCTCTTGATGATACCCTGTAAACGTTCATACAACCCCATTACATGTAGGTGAACTAATCGGTAAGTATGTTCCCTATGCTTGCATGCATTACGCTCAACACGTCAAATTGTTCCATAACCAAAATCAAAGCATATCATTAACCATATAACATATTATAATACCCTGACTCAATCCGAAGTCCAATATAACATTGATACATCTCCACATCAATGTACACCTGTGGTTTTCCCGTCACACTAGGAAAATTATCAGTAGCATCTGCAAGTTAATGTATCCAACATTTTCATTTCAAAGTGTGATAATCATATGAAATGACAATGTCAGTTATGTCATATCAATTTATTTTTAATACATCTATGTTCTCAATAAAATATTTAAATGAACTCATTCAAAACCATCACTTTAAGCTAATCAAATAATTAAAAGTTCAAGTTTCATCATTGTAATAAAATTCAATAAACTGGGACATTTGTAAACAAATTCCCTCAAATAATAAGATTCAGTTAGTTGAACAAGTAGAAGAAAATGGGGCACTACAATAAAGTAACATATTTAAAAAAAAAAATCTAAAGAAAAAACATGTTATTAAGATTATTTAGATTAGTATGATTTGTAGGATATGTGTTAAGTTATTTTAAGAATATATATATATATATATTTTATGGCTGGCAGAATCAACAACTAGTTGGGCACGTACTCGCGTTACACGTGGTCGTGTTATCCAACTGCTACCACTATAACCCCCAGGTGTGCCCACACTACCCCACGCACTACACACTAGATTAGCTGGGGGGGGGTTGAACTCGAGACCTCTTTGGAACTTCATTTTCATGACACTTGCCAATTGAGCTACCCCCTAGGGGAAAGAACATAATTATAAATATAAGAGATAAGAAGGATAAACTAAGTGAGAATGGAAATATTAATCTTATAGTTTAGGTTTATGATATTAGATGATAGTTTTTATGGATGTGATATTTTATGGAATTTTTATAATATTTGTGAGGGTGATCACACATGTATAATCATGCATAATTTGAGTTGAGAACCCGTGATAAATATTTAATGGATTTATAACTATTTTTTAGACATTTTAGAATAGCTTCTACAACTATAAAATATCCTTCCCTCTTATGGCATACTTTCTCTCTTCATGTCAATAATCTTTGCCATGGAGGAAATTTTGGAGTTTCTCATGAAATACCCATATCCAAGGAAATAAGTAATCGGGATGGCTATCCATGGTCATCTTATAAATGATCATGATTCAAACATTTTTTGCAATTTTTGAGTCTTGAACTTTAATCACATTTTCCAGGGCCTTCCAATGCATTTTTTGAAGTTTTCATGCCCAAAGGCCAAACATATGGCTTAGTCTGCAAATTATTTTTCCAATAAACTAAATAAGAATTAAATCAAAGTAATGGGAAAAACATTATGGTCTTGGTAAGGGTATCCCTTTTTTAAACAACTTAAATTCATCCATCTCAATGCACACACTAATCCCTACTTCATGTTAAAGTTAGGGTTCCTGCATCTTAGGTGTTTTGTCTCTTAGATTTCTTTTGACATTGTTATAAAATTTAGTTTCAACCTCATATCATGGGATTTTTGTGAATGTGTGTATCCATCACATCTCTTCTTAGAGATAAGTTACTACCATTCCAACCACTATGTACTTTTATACACATTGAAATATTTTTGTCATAAATAATTAATTTGGTTTTCACTATAATACCATGCTTTCATTAGTGCACATTTTTTTGTTTATGTATTAGTGTGCATCTTTTATTTCATTCTCAATGCAATCCAAATCAAGAACATGGAATGAAATAAGTAGATGAGGCAATCAACAAACGAGTTAAGTAAATGGTCATTCCCATGTTTAAAAAGTTTTATTGTAACAAATCTTTTTTGTGGAGATTAATGTAATATATTAATTGTTGTTTTGAAGGTGGTGGCGAAACTTAACAACAATACTAACATTGATGATACTCTTACAAAGATAAAAAGAATAATAACACAATTGTAATAACATATATTTGCGTTTTTAATAGTTGTGTTGATAATTGTTTTAGGGTTCGCTCTTCAAACTATCAAGCCATATTATATGGTAAGCATAGTGCAAAATACTAACATTGATGATACTCTTACAAAGATAAAAAGAATAATAACACAATTGTAATAACATATATTTGCGTTTTTAACAGTTGTGTTGATAATTGTTTTAGGGTTCGCTCTTCAAACTATCAAGCCATATTATATGGTAAGCATAGTGCATGACATGTACAATTTTTTTTTTTTTAATTATTATTATTATAGTAAAGAATCATTGAAAAGAATAACAATGAAGCAAATAATTTATATAATCAACCATACAGTGAACCATATAGTCAATAGGATCAACTATATATTATTCGAACATGGTAAATGTAGTGAACCATATTTCTAACAAAGTCAAACATATCATCCAACTATAATATAGTCAATGATTTATTCAACCATATAGTCAATATGGTTATTTAATGTGTAACTAATGGCCATGTTTATCGAGCAATGTAAATGTAACTAACATTGATCAAATAAGTTGACTAAAATTGACCATGTTAAGTGCTCTCAAATTATAAGTAGATGTAACCATTATGAGATCAAGTTATCAAAGTTGGTTCTTTACTTATCAAAGTTGACCATGTTAAGTGCTCTCAACATGGTCAAGTAGATGTAGCCATATTTCATGGTTCTTTACTTATCAAAGTTGACCATGTTAAGTGCTCTCAAATTATTTATGAGATAAAGTTACAATATTTTGTATATTACTAGGTGAACAATAAATAGAGAACTTAGATTCTATTGATTGGCATAGCGTGGATAAATTGTATTATGAACTATTTAACTGAGTACTCTATCTCCTTTTGGTGTGGATTTCTTCCCACTCCACGGGTTTCCCACTTCAACCATGTGTTTTATGGTGTCATGTCGTTTTTGCTTATGGATCTAACAAATCATGTTTTATCTAGAAGTAATGATTGCTAATCTAATTGTTAATGATAAATTGTTTGAGTTATCATTCAAGTTATCATTGTTTCATCTATTATGTTTTCTTATTGCTTAATATTGCATTCAATGTTATTCCTTAATATTACATTCAATGTTATTGCAATTTTTAGATAATCCAAGTTATCATTGTTTCATCTATTATGTTTTCTTATTTCTTAATATTACATTCAATGTTATTGCAATTTTTAGATGGAATGCTTATAGAGAAATAACTTAAGTTTTTTTTTTTTTTTTCTCTCCATAGTGACATATTTTTTGATAAATTATTTAAGATTGTTAAGTAACTCACATGATGGTAAATGGTTTGTTTTTATTTAATGCCTGTTTTTAGGATGGTGTCCATTTTAAGACTAATAAGGGCCAACACTAGTTTAACCATGTTGTTGATATTTGTTATATACTCAACCATATAGAAAACTATATGGTTGATATGTAAAATCATATACTAGTCAATATTGTTAATTATATAGCCAACTATATAGTTATCCTATCGATGATATAGTCAACCCCATCAATCATATAGTTATTCACATGGAAAATATGTTTAACCATATAGTAATTATGGTTAACCATATAGTCAATTATAAGGTCAACATGGTTAACCACATAGTTAATATGGTCAATCATATATTGAACCATATGATCAATCATAATTGATTGTATAGTGAAATGGATAATACAACTTAGAATGATGTACATAGTTATGAGGGATTGATTGTATAGTGAAATGGATCATACAACTTAGAATGATGTACATAGTTATGAGGGAACACATTAGAGTGTAGAAGGTTTATACATAGTGAACATTTTTCAGGAAAAGTATTCTGGTGGGAGTATCTACAAATTATTTCCTCGAGATTCTAGGTAACAAAATAAATGACTTATTATTATAATTTTTATATTTTTGGTTTATGGAGGAGGGTTTAGGGGATGAAAGAAAAAACACTATTTTCTATCATAGCGATGTACGATAATATGTAACATTTCTTGGTACATGCTCAACTTCAAGTCTTTCATAATGAGTTAAATCAAGGGTAGAAAGAAATAGAGGAACCATTCAATGAAATATTATTTGTGAATATCTATATCACTCTTTCCAAATCCTTCTCTAACTCTATGATGAAAGTATGCAATGGACTCACCTTGTTTCCAACATGTGTGCATGAGGACTATGATATTAGTGGGTGGTTGCAACATATCAGAATGTTCTTGCAAAAACTTATCCTTGTCTTCTTAGAAGATGGTTATTGTAGGTTCCAAACATTTTCACATTTAAATATTGGATTTCCTAAGAGTTTTCTTGAAATAAGAAATCTTAGTATGATTATTAATCATACCATATGGGAGAAGGTACATGTAATTCTCCATCATTATTTTGTATTCTCTTCCATTAAATTGTCCATTGTATGATGGAATGCACAGTGTAATACTTATAACTCCAATAGTAGGAGAATTCATCATTGGAATGATGAAACATGAACCTACTATAGTAGATTGCAAGGGAACTAAAGTAGTCATCCATACTTGTATCACAATGATAATGGAGGCATGCATAGGATGAGGTTACAAGGGAGGCTCGAGACCCAAGATTGATCTAAATTCTTAGGCAGGGTTAGAGAGTGTGTCAACTAATTATTTTGTAACAATATATAAATATTCAACTAATTATGCATCAATCAGATATGAGAAAACATAAGTGAAGTCTTGAGTTGATGAAAAATTACGGATTTATTCATGGAGAGAAAAAAGGGGCTCTGGAACAAGAGTAAAAAAGTGCAAGATGGATCAAAGATACTTATTCCCATTGTATATAGTATGCCACCCTATATTTTGGAGGATAAAGTATCTAACGAGGGTGGTGGCCATCACATATTAACCATACACACACATTGTGATAGTATATAATGTGATTTAAGATTTTTTGTTTTGTTTTCAGTGGTATAGCTTAATTAAAGTAGGGGTCATTAACATGTCTTAACACCTTGATAAGATCTTAAACACAACTAGTAACAAGAACATGCACAAAACATAAAAGAATATGCACACTAAGACAAAACAACAACTCAAATATTGTCATGTCAATAATACAAAAAACTAAAAAAATACACAAGACACCAATCATGTTTTTGTAAAGGTGATGATAAATATCGTATAATAGTTTGGCTATAATATAATATCATGCAATCTCACACTTGATTTCCTTTTCCTTTGCAATTGTAGTCTATTTATACAATGTGGTCAATCACTCAATGATGCATTATTTGGATGCACAATTTATCCCCCAAATACACATGGATACAATAATTAAATATATAACAACGTATAAAACACGTGATAATAAAACAATACGTTAAGGTACCCAAAAATACACATAATCTAAGGGTGCAATGAGATTTTATCCTGACATGTGCTAAGTGTCCATCAGAATAAATAGGAAACGATGTGGTCAAGCTCCTTCCACAATAGAAGGGTTTACCCTAGTCATCGCTACCTTTTGAGAATCCCATGTTGGAGCCAAAATTGTAGCAAACAATTTTTTATTCGAGCTGGAGTTTCACTAGTCATCTATCTAGAATTGTTTTTAGTGTAGATCAGGTAATACTTCTTTTCACCCTATAGAATAAGATATACAAACTTTAAAATAAATCAATAGCAGTCATGGGTTCTCTTTCTGCAACCCTAGTGAATTTGGCGCCCCGGTGTTTTCATCGAATCAATTTTAAGAGGGGGACACCTCCCCGCCCCCCACCTCCTATCATTGAGATCGATAAATTATGTGTGATGGACTCTTCTTTGAGAAACATTGTGAAGTGACCTCCTTATCAATTTTTTAAAAGGTTGGAAGCTATCCTTGAGGTTCCTTTCCCTCCATTTAATGCCCGTTAAATGACCTTGAATCTTGCATATAGGGCTCTAGTAGGTCAATTCATTGGTCTTTGGCTATCTCCCAGGGCCATGGTGATTTGGATATGTTGGCCCTTGACCAAGTTTTGGGAGATTCTTGGTGAGATTGACCTATTTTGGAACTTCGACAGCCTGTCGAAGGAGGAGCGCAAGATGAAGCGGAGATCACAGGATCTCGGCCCACTTTTGGATCCTTTTTTGGTTTTTGGGACTATGTAATGGGATTGGGATGTCGATCCATGGGTTTACCCATGTTTAGGCCTATTTTGTATGTATAAATAGAAGGCTAGGCAATGTAAGAAGTAGTTGAATAGTGCATCTATTTTATGTATGCTAAGTGCAAGTAGGGTTTTGCAAGTGCTTTGTGCATGACTGTAAGAGACTTGCATAGCTAAGTGCAAGTGGTTGTAACAGATGGTGGAAGGTTTTGTGCTGTATCACAAGGAAGAATGATCTAGCGAGCTGCACAGATATTTTGTCCTATGCGGAGTAGGGTTTTGATGGCTCTGTACTTGTAACCGATTGACTGAAGACAATAAAGAAGAAGAGTTGGTGGATGTAGCCCTAGGGTGGGGGTGAACCACGTAAACACTGTGTTGTCTTGCTTTGTGCTTGTCTTAATGTGTTTATGTCTTCTTTGGCTAAGTGATTTGAGATGATTAGGTAGATCTGCTTATGTTTAGTGCTAATGACATGTGAGAATGTTAGATTTGATCTATATGAATGTGTTGAGTGCTTGATCTGCTAGATTTGACCTATCTATTGATGCTAAGTTCTTAAATGTGTTATATAAGTGTGAATGTCACGAAGCCCTGTTTTATCAACAAAGTGATTATTGATTGAATATTGAGGAACTGACGGTGCTAAGTGATTTATTAAGTATTATAATCACAGATCTGTGTCCCAGCCAAGGTTGCAAACACTTGAGTCTTGCAACTACCCTTGCCTCTACCTCGGTGAGACTTCATCTGCTTCGCAGGTGTTTCCGAAAGGGCTGGTAGTTAGGGATTTGTTGGTGCACTGTTGTAGCGTTGAACCTTGGGTCTAACCCTGTGCCAACAAATGGTTCTATTGCCGGGACATGAAATTGTGATTGCTGGGAAATGAGAAAGAAGAATCTTTGTGCAAAGATCCATCCTGAAGCTATGAAAGCTCCGTGCATAGATCCATTTCCCTAGTGCACAACATTCTACTTGACCTAAGAAGCTATGTGCTAAGGAAAAGTTCGATATGAAGAAAAGAAGAAAGATCTGAAAGATTTGTGCTCTAAGAAAGGTAAAAGTGGGAATTCTTGATTAAAAAGAGGTAATATCTGCAAGCTCTGTGCTCTGATAAAGGTAAGAATAGTTAAAATTTTTAGATCTGGAAGCTTTGTACTCTGTAGAAGTAAGATAAGTGGAAATTTTTGTTTCTAGAGTATGGATCTAGGTATGTTTGATAGATTCTATCCTCGCTTAAAAACTAGAGCATTAATAGATGAAATAATATTTGATATGACTAGATCTGATAAGAATAGTGAAAGATATGTTATACCTATGCATAGAAAGAATGTTTGGAATAACAAATCGATGCAGGATCCTAGAAAGAATTTATTGCAGGTTAGATCCTATGATCCTAGCATGCAGTACAGGAGAAGCTGGGGATCATTTAAAATAAAGAGAGGATTAACCCTCTATTATAGCTGCAGAAAAATGGGACATCTTGCTAAGGCATACCCTGGGAGAAGACCTGGTTGTCTTTGTTGCAAAGCTATGAACCATGAAGTGTTGGATTGCCCTAGAATGATTGCTAAGCTTGAAAGTATGAACATAAGACAAGAAAAACCTAAGGCAGATCTGGAAACTAAGGCTATAACAAAACCCCAGAAAGAATCAGAGAAGCTATTGCTACAGATGAAAGAAACCTTGAATGACCACCAACATGTTAGATTATCAGAGACCTTTAAAGACAAGGAATGCCTTGAAGCAAGAATAGGAGACTCCGACATTGACTGTGTTTTGGATGAAGAGACACATGTGAATATCATGACAAAGAGAACTTGGTAAGCTATAGGAAGGCCTGCTATGATTCCTTCATTAGGAGGAATAAGGTTATTCAAAGGAAAACTGGTAAACCTATGTGGAAAGCTCACTCAGATACCTATGAATTCCAATGGAACTTCGACAGAAGAAGATTTTTAGATTATTCAATTTATTGAGGGACGCGCCCCATTTACCATGTTACCAGGGAAACATTGGATTGAAAGAGATCAAGCCAGATGAAAAGAAGAAGAAGAAGTTTTAAAGCAGAAGAGATAAGAGTTAAAAGATTTCATGACTAGAAGGATCAGATACTTGATTGAAGAACAGGAGAATAGGTTGAAGCTACTTAAAACTGGAGACCCAGATGTTGAAGCTGCAAGAGCATTAGAAAACTCGTAGAAGACTGAAGTACCTATCTCAGATAAAGAAGAGGTGTTAATCCTGAATCCTAGGAAAGAATCTCAACAACACGCAGTAACTATGTCTAAAGACGATAAGAATCAGAATGGAAAAAGGACTACCGAGATGAAGCTCACTGGGATGAAGACTAGAAAGCTAAGTAAGAAGAGAGCTCAGTTTGAAAAGTTACAGAAGGTTCCAGAGGGAACTTCACATACAAAAAAATTGCAGAATGGTAGCTTTGTCGGGATATCAGAACAACGACACATGGCACTTTGCCATGGCGAGTCAATATAGCCATTGGGACCGATATATCCATTCGACTGTCGCTCCGAACGGGTCGAAAATAATTTATAGCTCGACACCAGACCGTTGGACCACACAATAACGAACAAAACAAGAGTTAATGAGGCTTCATACCCGTTACAAGCGAAGCATTTCCAAGTTGCCTATTTATCCCATCGCGCCATGCATGAAGAACACTTTTGTTAACCACGAATTTGAGCCCGCAAACCAAGTGAATTGTATACAGTGATCATTTCCCTCTTGCTATTTATTCCAGTGCAGTATCTGAGTTAATTGTGAACCTGATATTATTAATCTTGAGCGCGTATGTCCGATGAGCTCACCACAGTTGAAGAATCAGTAACAAAAGTACTCCTCGACTTGATGACTGAAAGAGTCATGTCAGAGAGAGGATTGTTGACCGGTCTACAAGCATCATCGACGAGAGGACTTCCGACCTCTCCGTCCACTGCTTGAGTCATACCATCATGACCCACTGATGAGAAGCGAACCAAGCACAGAGACGGTCTTGCGAATGATAAGTTAATTCCGAGCATTTTACCCGCCTATCTACCACCTCTGAGCGACACAATAAATCGAGACAGTGTGCCCAGAGACTTTGAGTCTGAATTGGTCATTGCGTACCTCCTGAAGGGGATACGTGCAGTTCACGCAGATCAAGAAAAGATAGCAACGTTGAAGTTTAGAGACTTCAAACTCGGCGACATGAAGGTCTACAGCATGATCGCCCCACATAAGTACCCGACCAAGACAAAAGGAAATAATTCCAAGATCGTCCCTCAGTCATTGACCCATAACCTCGTGCAGTCCACACTACTCAACGTCATGAATATTCCTCACTTTGGAAGGCACCAAGAAATGAATGCATGCATCAAACTGCTGTTGTCCTCTTGTCATGGTGGATATTTGTGGTTAAAACACTGTATCAAAGTGGATCCGACATTGATCAATCGGATCACAGGGCTGAGTATGCAAGGCCTTGACCCACAAGATTTCTACCCCAGAAAAACAATGGATCGCGCTCTAGCACAAAGGATCAAGGACACCTATGGAGATGTCAAAAAGGGAATGTGAGGCTACAAGGTAGCTTCTATCCAAAGCAGCGTAGTGTGCCTCGCCTGTCAACTGATCGCAGGAAAGATAGTTCGCAAGAACTGACCCACCCAGGTCACTGGTTTTGTAGTCGACCTCGCAGGGAAGTGCGCGAAGGGCCTACAAATGAATTGGGCGAAGTACCTTGTGAACCAGTTGGAACTGGATTGCAGGGAAGTGCAAGATCAAGGATACGAATTCCACTTCAATTGGCTTCTAATCCTGATTTCTTTCATCACATGGGAGATGCCGGAAGGTGCAACCTTCCCGGACATCGAACCCTTTGAACCCCTGGCCGCGAAGTTCAATACACTGTGGTATTCCAGTGACATGAACAAGCAATGACAATCAAATTCTGTATTCCACACATATTACAATCAACTGAAGTTAACTATCCAATATGAGTCTCGCATCACACCAAATACTCTGCACAGGTTTTGGCCTTTAATGAAATTTAGCGCGGACCACCATTTCATTTATATTACATCGCGCGCTGACAAGCACAAGCAACAACCTCAATCTCACTACAAGCTGACAGAGGAGGACTTAGAAGAAATCACCAAGGATTGGTCGGTGAACCTCCTCATTCCAACTGACCTTGCAGAGATGTCCGACATTGACAGTCTGGAAGCAGTGCATGATACACCTGGACCTAGCAAGATAAAGAAGACCGAAGAGGTCCATGATTTAGACAATGTATCCGTGAAGACCGCTTCCATCTCATCATAGAAAGGAGGATAAGGTGAAGAGATAGATGGTGTAAAAGTTGAACAGAAGAAAGGAAAGGTTACACCACCTAGAGACGAGGAGGATCCCTTGAAGAAAAGGAAGGTTTCCCTACCGAAACCTTCCTCCCGGAAGAAAGTGAAAGAAACCATGACCAAAATGCAGACCATCCTCACCGTCGACGACTTCAATTTCATCATAGCAGCCCTAAATGATGCTTCACTGGAGATAGCAGAGAAGCATGAAGCTAAGCAGGAGGAGGTGTTCCATCGGATTAAGGATGAGCTCCAAGGAGTGCAATAGGCACTACAATCCAACTGCGCAGTCTCCATTGCGCCTCTGTCAGTAGGAACATCAGAACTGGGAGATGAGCCAGCTCAACTCCATCACATCGCTAATACAGTTGAAGCTCACCTTCGACAAGCTCAAGAAGAAACAACGCAAGCTACCCAGGATTTGGCACAAGTACAGAGAGACCTTGTAGAACAATGCAGTACTGCAGAATGGGAAAATCTTTCTCTGCAAGCGAAGTGGGATGAAGAAAAATCACAACTGCAACAAAGCAAGGAATAGTTGCTCGCAGAGCAACTCAAAGTAAAGGAAATGGTTCACAGAGCACTTCACTCCGTGACAGTCATAGAAGTAAATACCGAATAGAGAGTTCCACCACAGGTGGCACAACTTGAAGAAGTAATCCAGCAGCTCCAGTAGTGCATAGCAGACCTGGAGCTCTGCACTGTGCCTGAGACCCCTCAAGATGTAAGAGACCAAAGGGAAGCAACTGCCCACAGTGCAATGGACAGACTAAAAGATCTTGCCTTGGAGTGCAAGCAGTTGATTAACCGCAACGCCCAAACATATGAGAACCTCACTGAGAATCTAGAGTTATATGCATTAGAGTCGCAACTCAAGGAAGCAAAGCAACACACAGACACACTACAGGCACAACTGAAGGCCTTGTTGGCCATGGAAAGAATGAAGTGGTCTCAAGAGAAACACACCGCCCAACAACAGATCCATATGATTCAAAGCAGAGTAATGGAAGTTACTCAACGACTTCAACCAGTGCAAGATAAGGTGTGCCAATTATTCACAGAGGTTGAAAGCCAAGGAGTAGAGCTAGAACAAGTTGTCATCACAATAGAACAATGCCTAGAAGGGCCCGTGAATGATGCAGTGATCCAGAAGTTCATCGAGCAAGAGGCCATCACACAACAGTAGGTCGAAGCATATTGAGGCCGTTGAAGTAGAATTGGTCAGATCAGAGTGACTCGGGACGAGTCATAGGTGAGTGTTGGGGGCCTATTGGCCCTTGACCAAGTTTTGTTAGATTCTTAGTCAGATTGACCTATTTTGGGACTTCGACATCCTGTCGAAGGAGGAGCGCAAGATGAAGTGGAGATCATGGAATCTCGACCCACTTTTGGATCCTTTTTGGGTTTTTGGGATTATGTAATGGGATTGGGATGTCGGCCCATGGGTTTGCCCATGTTTAGGCCTATTTTGTATGTATAAATAAAAGGCTAGGCAATGTAAGAAGTAGTTGAATAGTGCATCTATGTGATGTATGTTAAGTCCAAGTAGGGTTTTGCAAGTTCTTTGTGCATGACTGTAAGAGACTTGCAGAGCTAAGTGCAAGTGGTTGTAACAAATGGTGGAAGGGTTTGTGCTGTATCGCAAGGAAGAAGAATCTAGCGAGTTGTGCAAATATTCTGTCCTATGCGGAGTAGGGTTTTGATGGCTCTGTGCTTGTAACCGATTGACTGAAGACAATAAAGAAGAAGAGTTTGTGGACGTAGCCCCAGGGTGGGGTTAAACCACATAAACACTGTGTTGTCTTGCTTTGTGCTTGTCTTAATGTGTTTATGTCTTCTTTGGCTAAGTGCTTTAAGATGATTAGATAGATCTGCTTATGCTTAGTGCTAATGACATGTGAGAATGTTAGATCTGATCTATATGAATCTGCTGAGTGCTTGATATGCTAGATATGACCTATATATTGATGCTAAGTGCTTAAATGCGTTATATTAGTGTGAATGCTACGAAGCCCTGTTTTATCAACGAAGTAATTATTGATTGAATATTGAGGAATTGACGGTGCTAAGTGCTTTATTAAGTATTATAATCACAGATCTGTTTCCCAGATAAGGTTGCAGACACCTGAGTCTTGTAACCACCCCTGCCTCTACCTCGGGTGAGACTTCATCTGCTTTGCAGGTGTTTTTGAAAGGGCCGGTAGTTAGGGTTTTGTTGGTGCGCTGTTCTAGCGTTGAACCCTAGTTCTGCCCCTGTGCCAACAAGATACATAAGATATCGTGAAGTTTGACCAAAGAAAAACTCTCTTATTACTTCTACAATAGAGGGTTTTATGCCTTCTTCTTCAAAACTGAGGAAGATAGGGATCTCATATTGTTGGCACCCAAATTTTGGGTTAATTTCACTCGCGTGCACACATGAAGTGGTGTGCGCTCATTCCAAGTTTTTTGTGTGCTTATTCAATTTTTTTTACACACACATTCTAGTTTTACATGTGCCTAAGATAAACACACAAAGAAGGACAAGAAATGCATGCCAGAACGAGTTTTGATAGTGTGCACCAAATCCAAGATATGAAATATGTGCACTGATCCGAGTTTTTTCAGTAGCATCGGAATTCAAGAAGCAGCGTACCAGAATCAAGAAATGAATTGTTGGAAAATATTCTCCAATGATTAAGGCCAACGACACAAGGGAATGTGGAGCAGACAAAATATGAATTGGAGAGGCAGTTAAGATTTCCCCAATTCCATAAGGCTATGTGGATTGCAGGCAGGTGCTAGAAGCATGTGGGACAGTTTGTGTTGGACACACCTACCACACTTAGAGGGGGGGGGTTGAATGAGTGTGGGGATCTTCTTCCCAAAACTTCCCTATTACACAAAACTCATTAGTTAGCATTCGAAATTTACTCATTACTCATTGTTGTCATTAATAATCAATTAGATGTGAATACATATCAACAACATATATCAGCAATATATCATCAACAAATCATCTCCACAAGGAACATAAGGAACACAAGATGTATGTACAATTTTTCTTTTTATTATGGACTTCAATCCAGGGGTTTTTCAGCAACAACTGAATAGAGTACAACTCTACAAGAGCACCAGCTCTAGATGCAAGACTCAGCTTACATTCTCAGCACCAACTGAGATGAGGCAACAATCCTCAATAGATATCAATCTGTACCATAAACAAGAGCATCAACCATGCACCAACCTGTGCCAAACAACCTGTAATCAACTTGTACCATAAATAAGTGCATCCAACCATGTACCAAGTATATACCAATCATGTGTCAACTACTCATCAATAATGACTCATCAATATGTACCAACATCATCAACTTTACACCTCATGTATGTGCCAACTCATTAACTGCTTGTCTCAACCATGACTAGTTTTTGGATTAGTCAACAACCCTAACTTGAAATAATCATAACTTTGTACCTGTACTGAATAAAGATATGAAACTGATATACAATGTTCTTCAGTGTGTTTTATGAAATTCTTCCAAGTGGCACTACTTTTAACCTCTCAGAAAAGGAGGTATAGCAAAAATGGCATACCTTTCTGAATTCTGGATTATTCTAGAGAGAGACCTTGTAGAGTGTGCCCCGCATGGAATATTTGTTGAATCAATATGAAACTATTACAGAGAATACTACAGAATGTAATCTAACCAACACAATTAGTCTCACTTAATTTGGATCTGTTATGAATAAGTTATGATGTTTGTACCCGAAACACCTGATTTTGACTAGTTTCAGGACTAGCCACAAACCCTATTTTCCACGGAGTGTAACTCCCAAAATACAACGAACCACAAGCTGAATTTTTAACCACAGATACTTGGATATGTTTTATCACTTTCATAGCAATTTTAGGATCTGAATCATTATATAAAAAAAGTTATAGCGAAAATCGTGAGATGACCTGTAAATAACATACCTTAGAAAGCACCATCAAAAGAATTTATCCTTCCTTGCATTTCGGCCTTATTTTCTTCACTTTCCTTAGAATTTAGGCTTAGATATCCTTCGTTACCTTAGTCACCTATAGAT
>ML783063.1:169707-206256 GCA_009831015.1 Picea engelmannii
TCCACATACCACCAGAAATGGCATGACAAGCACTATCCATCTAGGATAGTTTCACCAACAATTTCCTTGATCTTCATCTCGTTATTCCTCATACAAGCATGGGTCCTCCAACCATTCTTCTAGGATAATTCAATCCGTAAAGCATCTTCCCGTGAGGGATTTCACCATAAGGGGACCACTTTGGAGTTCATCTGTTTGTGCACCTTATCAATCACGATAAGACAATAATGAGTCATCTATACATTTTTCCAACAATGCATCATATACCAATGAAACCACATTGATCCATCTTCATCATGTATCAATGACAACTCATTGATCCATCTTTATCTATGCATTCTCATCAAGGACAATACATATTATATTACATCAATCATCAATCAATCAATCCTTTGACACCAATCAATCACTTGACATCAATCAATCAAACCATTGGCATCAATGACAACATGATCCAACAGTTTGCCAATAGAGCGAGTAGAGCAAAGAAGAAAGAGACAGATCTCCCAAGCAGAGAAAGGTATAAAAGGAAGCAACGACATAAAAAATTGAGTTATATGGTGAGAGAGTTAGAAACTTGTGTAGAAGATTCATTGAGTGTTGTGTGTCGAATCTAACTTAGATCCTTTGTAATGTTGAAATGCTTATGAATATAAGTCTAAGTCTGTCATATGTGTGAGGTTTATAAGGATGCACAAGGAGAAGTATGTTGTAAGTCTAGGGAATTATTTAAAGAGGACATGAGGCTCTGTTGTTGTTGAATATATTATGCTTAATGTATGCTTGTGTTCTATGGAATTGAAGGAATACTAAAGCTACAACATTTCTTATCTATCATGTGTCATTCATGTGTTATTTGGATATGCATGTGTATTGTTTTACTTATTGAGTAATAGTAAGTTGATGTTAATGAAGTGCATGAATTCCATCCCAAATGGATCCCTGGGTATTTATCCCTTCATCCCTATCACAAGACCGAATGGTCTCTGTGATCCTCGTTGTGTCTCAAGTGAGATCTTCTTCGGCTTTGGTTGAAGATTAACATGTCGATGCTTTGGGGGTTTTGTTGGTCGACTATGGACGAACCCTGGGTCTAAACTCCCCATTGTTAATAATGATGTGCACAAGCATGAAAAGAATCCAACAAATGGTTATGTTGTTGAGACCTAAAATTCTTGTAGGGAAGGATGAAGGAAAGAGATGACGTGGTATCTGTATCTAGAGGAAATTCAAGACTAGATAACTGCAAAGGAGCATGAGCTTTCCCTACGAGAAACTTAGGGTCTGAGAGTGAATGTGGAGAGATGGAAAGATAAATATATTTATATTGATATGCATGAGACATTCTTTATTGAATTCCCCTGTTTATTGTATGAATGGTTGAAAAGGAAAACTACTACCAATTCCACTGTGTGGCCATTAGAACCAATGGTTTGGGATCAATCCACACTTGAGAGATTGAAATTGTTGGACAATAAGTGGACTCAGACCATTGAATTTTGGTTTACTTGAGTAAAAGATGGCCATATTATTGATTTTTTTGTGGAATGCATTGATTCTTTCAGTGAGGATGAAATAAAGTTTGCAGAAGGACCGAGGAAACAAATGCTAGAAGATATTCCACTATGGATAAAGATGTTGTTCTTAGAGAAACTGTTGATGCACATGGATCCCAACAAAATGGATGAGTAAACTCCCCTAGCACTGGGGGGGTTGCAAGAATGAGGGAAAATAAGAGAGGGAATGGATCCATTTAGGAGGATCCAATTTTTTTTGAGATGAGGCGAGGAATGGGATGGACCCAGAAGATCAGAGAAGAGAGAGAGTTGAGAGATACACAAGAATATTTGATCTAAGAAGGAAAACATAGAAGAGAGGTGAAAAATAGAGAGAAAGGGGTGCACTACGAGGGGTCAGGACTTGGATGAAGAGAAAATATATCATACCAAGAATAAGTGTGGAAAAAGGCGCTATGCCAGACTAGAGAATTGGTGCAGATAGGCCTGCCAAGAGGTGCAATGTCGAGAGTAGGGTGTCCAATGGGGATACTGTAGTAGTAGTAGTGGTCCCATGGGCCCAAGTGACGAAGTACAAACCCCTTGGATTTTTCGTAATGCCACAACATCGAAAGAAGATGAGGCACAAGAGAAAAAGAGGAAGATGAAATATTCCCTAGTGGTGGGGGAGAAGAATTGGATATTATAGATGGTCTTGTGTAGCTGAAAGTAGGAAAATATTTGGATCCCATCACAAGAAATGTCACAAGGAGATGGAGTTACCCCTTCTTTGAACCATCCCCCTTGCACATTTGTAATCAAGAATAAAGAACAACAAACAATGAAGCGATTGGAGTAGGAGAAAGAGTAGAAGAATATAGAAGAGAAGAGAAGAGTGAAGAAGAAGGCATAGCCAATGCCACTTCACCAAGAGGGTTATTAGTAGCAAGGATTTTGAMAACAATTAGTCATATTAGAGGATTTGGTTTGAGAGTGACGATGGAGAATCAAGATAGCACCCTGAGGCTACTCGTGTTCCATGAAACARGTAAATATGACGCGAAACAATATTGGTTCACGTGTGAAGCAATATGGTTTGTGAAGAGGAGGTGGTAGAAATTGATGACTCAAGAGAAGGCAATAGAAATTGCAATGTTCCTATAAGATATGCCAAGAGGGCCACARACGTTCACAKGATTRGCACAGGTGTAGTCACAACAAGCCAACTTGATGATGCAGTTTCAAGATATGGGAAAGATGAAAGTGCGTGAGCACGTTTGGTGCACCACATATTGCACTAAGGGGAATCACAAGGACAAATTCCTTGCACTTCTAAATTATGTGGTGATGGGTACACCAAGTCCATTCCCAACTAGACAAAATGAATGGTGTGAGATATGCCAACAGTGGGGCCACATACCACCCCACTACCCAACTTTTCATAAGTATCAAAAGACCCATCATACTCCATTCTATGAGTTCTGTAAATATGTGGGACATGATGTTAATAATTGTCAGTCACTCCAACTGATGCAAGACAATACTGTGATTCATTCCGGGTATAGGAAGAACAAAAGGGTGACGATTGTGGTGGTGATGAGAGAGGCATATACCAAGGAGGTCCCATACGAGGATATGGAAACAATTGCAACCGAGGATATATCGAAGGGGGAGGCAGACCTCCCACTTGTTTCAATTGTGGATAAATTGGTCATGTATCAAGGTTTTGTACCAAACCACACATGATTTATGCATACTTCTATAGTCTTAAACATGTCATAGAGGACTGTCCCAACTTAATGAAGAAGTGGGAATAAAACAAGACACATTCCAATATGTTGCATGTAGAGACATTCAAAAATAAGAAGAAACATGAGGAGGTATGTGCTCGAGTAGTAACTCGAGGAGGAGCAGAAACAATAAGGGACTTTGAGCAAGCCAAGAGCTCGGGTCAGAATTTGGAGGGGCAGATCAGAAAGACAACACATCCCCCTCCTAAGTTCAATTTTTCCCATCAAAAGAAGTTCCCGCGCTATGCGTAGAGAGCTATTGAAGAAGAAAGAGCACGCGAAGAGTTGTAGAATGCAACATAGAGATCAATCGAGGAGGCTTGGATCTGTGAAGAAGTGTAGTGGATGACACAAAGGTTTCTGGAGGATGCATGAATATGGGAAGAAGTACAACAAGAGACACAGAGGTTGCTCGAAGAGGCTCGTGCCCAGAAAGAGTTGTACCGTATGACGCAATGATATTTGGAAGAAGCTCAATGCATGAGGATTTGTATCGTGTGACACATAGGTCGATGAAAAAATCACATAGACATGAAGAGTTGTGACCTGTCGATAAAAGAGCAATTGAGGAGCATAAACTTGAAGAGTTGAACATCGCAATGTGTGAAGAAGCATTGTGTGACTTAGGTCGTGAGATGGGCATAAATGATCAAGTACGTAATTTATTACATTGTTGTTTGAGACTAGTCAATGATATTGATAATGCAAAGAAGTTGATGCAAATGCTAGCCACTTGCATGGGGAAGGAGATGGTGAAGAGGACTATATCACCTCCCCTACCAGAAAGAGATATGTACCAATTTAGTAAGCAAAATCACACAAGGCACAAATTCAATATGTCAGTAAATCTTGGTGGATATAACATGGATGGAATCATGTTGGAATTGGGTTTCAACGTGAATATTCTACCAAAGAAGTCCTAGAGGTGATGGGTAAACCACAATTGTTCTGGTTGCATATCCAACTGTGGTTGGGAAACCAATACAATATCTACCCCATATGCCGACTATAGCAGGTGGAAATAAATATAGAAGGGGTAAAAGCAAAGGATGACTTTGAGGTCATAGAGATTATGGATGAACCTGACCCATAACCTTAACTAATGGTCATTGACTAGGCCTTTGACAATAATAAAGTGTTGAATTTGAATAAGAAGAAGATGTCCTTTGAAACCGATACCTTATGTGTGGTCTCACCTCTAGATCCATATGAAGGAGATACATACAATGATCCAGTGGATGAGGATGTGTAGAGCTTGACTATTGAAATCATCTATAATATTACTAAGCATGGGGAGGATTACAACAACCCCACCACAGATGGAGAATTAAGTTGGAGAAGTGTCAAGTCTTACGCCATGGATTCTGAAGATGCCATGGAAAGGCGAAAAAACAAGTTGTATGAGATATCCACTCATAGATGTGCAAGGATAATTAAAGTAGTGTGTTGGATAGGATTTGAGATATGTGATACCCCATGGTTTGTTGGGGCTAGGCCGATAGAGGAATTCCAGAATTCCTCATACAAATGGAAATGGTTGTCCCCATGGAGCAAATTATTTAGGCCATGGATGCAGTGGTCTGAGGGAATCCTACATAGTGGTGGGTGAAACATAACACAAATATTTAGAGTTGCATAGGCTGATGAGTTGATAAAATTTTGGTTCTAACCCATTTTTGATTTCAAACTAGCCATCTGGTACAAGGGTACTGAGGATATTGTCACACACTTGACCCCTAAGTACCTTTTTAAGGGATGGGGTATAAATGTTTCTTTTTTCGCAATCATCTAAAATCTCCTCTATCATAGCTCCATTGTCTTTTTCTCACTAAGAGTTTTCCAACGAAGGTAAGTTCGCTTAGAACTAAGTTTTGGAATGAGGGTTATGACCTTCAGAAGTTCTTGGGTTTACATACACAACATATCTCTTACTACCACGTGGCATCCTCATGACCTCTCATTGTCCACGTTGACTGATGTGGCCACACCCTCGTCTTGATGTGGCACTATCCTAGCCTACCACAGTGGAACTTTGATCTGCGTAGGCCTGCATCCATCGTAACTCGAGCCTTCTCCCAACACACTCTTTGTTTACCTCCGATGAATATGGTATCGAGGAATATTTGATTTCTCTCGATGAAGAGTATCGATGCATGCAAGATCTCTTGATCTACGGTTAGGATCCATTAGGAACCTAAGGTGATCCAAAAATGATAGGTTTTATTGACAATTGCTAGTTAAGTTTAATGTACTTTATGCATCGGATCGATAAGAATGCGAAACACATAAAACTCTATAACTTGTTGCAGAATAGTAATTATGACTTTTACTTGATGCTCATTAATGATTAAAGAGTTTATCCATTATAAACCATGCTGCAAATAAAGAGAAGATAACAACAAACAAGAAAGAGAAGTAGACACAAGAACTTGTTAACGGAGTTCACCAATCTTTGGCTATGTCTCTGGGTCCACTTCCAAGTGGAGGATCTCTTTATTGCTCTTCAAATGCTCAAGTTATCTTTACATTGGCTCTTTGCTGTTACAAAAGGATTCTGATTTTCTATACAAGACCTCCTTGTTCAAATACATACATGCCTCAACAAGCTCCTCTAAAAAACATGACAAAAATGCCTCTCAAAACATGAGAAATGACCAAATTACACAAGATGCTCCTTAAAATCCCTGCATTAAAAGTTTCCTCTCAAGCTCAAAAATCCTATTTTATATAGTTTTTAGGCTCAAATGAGGAAGCCCAACTTCCCACAATAATCTGACCTCTTTTTGGGATCAAATCCCCCTTCAAATGGCCAAAAATATCCTATTACAAGCATAAAACCAATCAAAAAACCATATAATATGGTAAAAAACCCACTTCTGCAACCAAAATTTAAAAATATCCCCTAGGGCTGGGTGCAGGCTCTAAAATGAGGTCATATGGCTCTTAGGTGGCCAAGCGCCAACCCTTTGGGCTGCGCACTGGCCCCTAGCCCTCACAATTATGGTCATGTGTGCAATTTTAATGGGACTGCGCCCCTCCTATTGCACCTAGCCCTTTGGTTATGGATCTTGTAGCATGTGGAGACTAGTGCTAATTGTGCGCGCGTTGGTGGTTGTATGTCCGAGTCATATGCATAGAGGGCGCCCCAAATATCGCCCCTTTACTTGATTTGAAACATGGCCCCATGCCTAACGGTTACACCATTGGAGGAGCACCCAATCCTTTCCACTGTGGTTACATGTGGTGATAAATCCACGGGGCTGGGGCTTAGCCCCAACCCCCTTCCACCCCATACATCAATACATACACTTTCTATAGTTTTAAACGAGTGGTAATAACAAATACCAAAGCATGGAGCATTGGTTAATGGACCTTCCCCAAAGCTGTGCTCGACCAAAGGTCATGGGATCGAACCCCATGAGCTCCAAACTATTTTTTCCATTCAACTAGTGATGGGGTGCCATGTGGCAGCCCATGTCTGGGCCACATGGCACCCTTTCATTGGTCCTCCACGATGCCACATGTCAACACTGTATTGGTCCTTGTCACTGTACAGTCACCCCACTGCTGTGCTACCACATGTCACTATGCTACATCAACATGGTGATGTCATGCTGATGTCAGCATTGAATTTTTTCCAGTTTGACTGTTGACTTTTTTACCTGTTTGAGAATCTGATCAGAGGGAAATAACTCTCGCATACAGATCCTGTTTGAGAAAGTAAACATATGGCCAGAATCAACACGACGAGCCGGTCGCAATGGAATTGGTTTCAATCAATTCCGAGAACTTTCATTTTTGAGCATTTTTCTGGACCTGGGGAGCCTCCTTGATCATTCCTCCCCACTTGTAAGATTTTGGACCACCAAAGTCTACTTTTACTCAGGTAACAAGTGAGGGTACTACCTCCCCACTTGTCCTGTATCATCCATCCTTTTTGCTGGGACAATGATCACCTGACTAATCACAACAAACATAAAAACTGAGATAGCATTGTTTATCAGAGTAATCATCTCATTTATTGCACAATCATCTACGTTCTTTGTTGCATTTAGCATCCATACACCACTGAATAGCAGAAAACTAAACAACAATACTGAATATGAGAATGAGAATGAAAAAACATGCTTCCCCTTCTGAACAGGAACAAGAATTGCAGTATGCAGATGAACCTCATGCTGTACTTCTGGTGACACTTCATGATTGTTAGAAACATACTGGATCATCCCATGTTTATCATCACTAATTTCCTAATTTGTTACAGACATAAGCGTTAAATTTTTTCTTGCATTTACCATTCTTTTTAACTGCCCTGTAGTTGCAAAAGATCTATAAGTTTTCATGCGATGAGCATGCACAATGTACTCTTTCCCATCTTTCTTGAAGCAATATTTATTTTCCTCCCTGTAGAATATGGATTTTCTATCATAAAGGTATGGGCTTCCCAGGACAATTCCACATATGTCCAGTGGCACCATATCAAGCTCCACTTCATCAACATAATTAGAAGTGATTGCAAACTTAATTTTACATTGCTTGGTTACTTGTAAATTATTATCACAACATATCCATCCCAATGGATAAGGTCTAGGATGTGGCTTAGTTTCAAGTCCCAAATTATTTACAACCTCTTCACTAATTAGATTGGCTTGTGATCCACTGTCTACAAGAGTATCAACTTTAACATTATTTGTTTTGACCCTTATGTGGAAAAGTTCACTCCTTTTACACTCATCATTTACAACATCTAAATTAGAAGAGCTAGTACTTGCAACATAATTTATACCTCAGATTCCCATAGCTACAATTTTTGTCTCATCACTGGAGTCTGATCCCAGATCCACTTGAATTGTTGCGGCTGTAGTATTCTTTCTCCCCTGATTGGCATACTTCTTTGGCTTCATCTCAGGATGTAAGATCCAGCAATGATCTTCATAATGGCCTACCTTCTTGCAATGCTTGCAAGTAGGCTTCTCCTTTCTTGCTGTGGCTATCTTCTTCTCTTTCTCTTTTCTTTTCCCTGAATCCTTTCTTTGCCAAGTATCTGTAGAAACACTATCACCAACATTCCCTTTACTTGATTCAATGTGAATGGCTTGTACACATACTTCATCAAAGTTAGAAGGATTTAACATAAGAATGGTGTGCTTGAGATAAGAATGTAAACCACCAATATATTTTAGGAGTGTCTCTTGTGTATATAAAGGAATACCCAAATTTAATGCTTTCTTATGAAATGTTTGAGTATAATCTTGTACATTTTGGTTCTTAGCTTGCCTTAAAATTTTCCAATTCATCATTTCCTGTTACATGTATGCTAATGGATAAAATTGTTTCTTCAAAGCAGTAATAAAATCATTCCAGGAAGATATTGTTTTACCATTTTTCTCAATATCATCCTTAGTTTTTCTTTCCCACCATATGAGAGTTGTGCGACCCAATTTGAGACTTGCAAGTTGGATATTTGTTTCATCATCAACAATCCTTTGTATCCTGCAATAGACTTCAAGCTTCCTAACCCAATTATCTAGATTTTCTGCATCTAATTCACCATCATAAGTGGGTAAATTAAACTTTACATCTAGCTTTAATAAAGGCATATCAGAAGAATGATGAGTTTTTTTAGGTTTCTTTTTCTTGGAGGAATGTACACTTGCTTCACTTGTAGATGACGAGAATGAAGGAGAAGAAGGTTCTGAAGGTCCACCACCTCCAACTCCTGCTTCTTCTCTTACTGAAGATTCACCTTCTTCAACCTTTGGATTTTTTCGTTGTCCTCTTTCATGGTAAAGTTCCTCTACCATGGATTTCATAAATTGAAATGCCTCAAAGAAATCGTCCTTAGATGAAAAAGGACCTAGTTTTCTCGGTGAAGACATCTCCCATTTATGAGGTCTCCTTTGAATATCTGGATTAAAAGCCTCAAGTTGGCCTTCTCCTCGCTTGAGTTTGGCTTTGGTGAGCATCCAATGCTTGCAATTCCTGTCAAACCTTCAAAACCAAATGCTCTGATACCATAAAATTGATTAAAAAATGATAGGTTTTACTGACAATTGCAAGTTAAGTTTAATGTACTTTATGCATTGGATAGATAAGAATGTGAAACACATAAAACTCTATAACTTGTTGCAGAATAATAATTATGACTTTTACTTGATGCTCATTAATGATTAAAGAGTTCAACCATTATAAACCATGCTGCAAATTAAGAGAAGATAACGACAAACAAGAAAGAGAAGTAGACACAGGAACTTGTTAACGAAGTTCACCAATCTTTGGCTACGTCTTCGGGCCCGCTTCTAAGTGGAGGACCTCTTTATTGCTCTTCAAATGCTCAAGTTCTCTTTACATTGGGTCTTTTCTGTTACAAAAGGCTTATGATCTGTTGTACAAGACCTCCTTGTTCAGAAACATACATGCCTCAACAAACTCCTCTAAAAAACATGCAAAAATGCCTCTCAAAACATGAGAAATGGCCAAATTACACAAGCTACTCCTCAAAATCCCTGCATCAAAAGTTTCCTCTCAAGCTCAAAAAGCCTGGTTTATATAGTTTTTAGGCTCATATGAGGAAGCCCAACTTCCCACAAGAATCTGACCTCTTTTTGGAATCAAATCCCCCTTCAAATGGCCAAAAATATCCTATTACAGGCATACAATCAATCAAAAAACCATATAATATGGTCAAAAACCCACTTCTGCAACCAAAATTCAAAAATAGCCGCTAGGGTTGGGCGCGCACTCTAAAATGAGGTCATATGGCTCTTAGGTGGCCAAGCGTCAGCCCTTTGGGCTGCACACTAGCCCCTAGCTCTCACAATTGTGGTCACGTGTGCAATTTTAATGGGACCGTGCCCCTCCTGTTGCGCCTAGCCCTTTGGTTATGTCTCCCATAGCATGTGGAGACCGGTGTTAATTGCGCATGCGCTGGTGGTTGTATGTTCGAGTCATATGCATAGAGGGCGCTCCAAATCTCTTCCCTTTACTTGATTTGAAACATGGCCCCGTACCTAACGGTTACGCCATCGGAGGAGCGCCCAATCATTTACATTGTGGTTACATGTGGTGATAAAGCCGCAGGGTTGGGGCTTATCCCCAGCCCCCTTCCGCCCCATACATCAATATATACACTTTATATAGTTTTAAACGAGTGGTAATAACAAATACCAAAGCATGGTGCGTTGGTTAATGGACCTTCCCCAAAGCTATGCTCGACCAAAGGTCATGGGATTGAACCCCATGAGCTCCAAACTATTTTTTCCATTCAACTAGTGATGGGGTGCCACGTGACAACCCATGTTTGGGCCACGTGGCACCCTTTCATTGGTCCTCCACGATGCCACATGTCATCATTGTATTGGTAATTGTCATTGTCCAGTCACCCCACTGCTGTGCTGCCACATGTCACTATGCTACATCAACATGGTGATGTCATGCTGATGTCAGCATTGACTTTTTGCTAGTTTGACTGTTGACTTTTTTACCTGTTTGAGAATTTGATCAGAGGGCGATAACTCTCGCATACAAAGCCTGTTTGAGAAAGTAAATATATGGCCACAATCAACCCGATGATCTGGTCGCAATGGAATTGGTTTCATTCAATTATGAGAAATTTCATTTTTGAGCATTTTCTGGACCTCGGGAGCCTCCTGGATCATAAGGTTCCCCAATTCTACTGGACCCCACTCAACTCGTCAACCCATTGAAGATTAACATGTGCCATCACACTGATGTTCTTAGTTAGCATCAATTTGACATGTCACCATAGGGATCTTAGGCTTTCTCGACTAGAGAATGGCATTTGTCCCTCTCCTATAGTCCAATTAAAGTCCTTAATTAGTATTTTGTAGAATACCATTTTTGGTAATTAATTGCTTAAACCTCATTAAGGATAATTATTCTCCACAAACTAATTATCCAGTAATTAATTTTTTCTTAGCCTAATACTCATGGCCCAGTAATTACTAAGGTTTTACTTTCTCTTCCCCCCCCCTTAGAAGTAGTTTAGCACTAATTCAATTAATTACTCATATGATAATTATGAGTAATTATATTATAACACAATGAGGTTAATTTCTTCATAATATACTTAAGTTGATTAACTTTAATTAAGGTATATAATTCAGTTCCTCCCCGACACGCAACTCCATCCTGAAATTTCACGTAATTTAACATATATATGAATATATTCATATTTATTTATTTATTGGGGAAAAGTATTAACTATATTCAATTTGATATTTATTATTACATTTATGCAACCATTGGAGTACGGGAGGGGTAGGTTCGGACCTTCGACCCTTTTKCTTGTACACTCTATCTCCCCCAAACATTCCAGAGTCTCGAAGCTTCGAATTCCCGGAGTTCCGGAGTTTCGACATCCTAGAGCCCCGAAYTCCCAAAGGGKCCACACTTACACTTGATTTCACATTAAATATTAAATTAAAAAGGGAAAAAGGGTTGGTACTTTTTCACATACTAATATCATAATAAACTCAATTAAAACATATTATATTACACCTTTTTGGAAATTGCGTCTAGGTTTATAAAGTCCCTAATATTATATTTAATATTTGAAATGAGAGAGAGAGAGAGAGAGAGAGAGAGAGAGAGAGAGAGAGAGAGAGAGAGAGGTCAATCCATTCGGCTCTCCAACACATTCTTTATACTCAATCCTCTCGGAGCCATGGAGTTATGATGCCCCAAAGTAGCCGCACTTATACACATTTCTATATTATTTAATATTTAAAAGGATTTGGTTTCATTCACGTATAACTATCTTAATAAATCTTAGTATAATATAATATATTATATTATACCTCTCGAAAATCTCATCGAGGTTTAAACAATCTCTAATATTACATTTAATATTTAATATTGGAAAGAAGGAGAAGATATTTGGGTCCACACCTTTGGCTCTTCCATGCAATTCTTCATTCTCAAATAACCTGGAGTCCCAAAGGGGACCCACTTGTATTACATTATGATTTAAATACACTAAATTATTTTGGGATTATAATATAATCTATATTGTAATAAAGGTATATTATGACAAATTACGTTGATTGATCACATTAAAATACAATAATGTAATAATCTAAGCAACCTTGTACAAGGAAACGTAGGGTTTGAGCCTTCATCAACTTTGGCTCGTGGATTCCATCACCCCAAACACCCCCGAGCCCCGAAGTCCCGAAGACCAAGAGACGACTAAAATATTTGGTCACGGGTTGTGGTTTGACATTAGAATAATAATAAATTATATTCTCTTCAGTCTCAGGTCTATTACGCTCCAGGAACTTTAGCCTCCATTTTCAGAATAAAATAATAATAACATTAATAATAATGATAATAATAATATGTATATAGACATATATATACATATATCTCCATATCCCTACACGATTTTATTACCTGGAGAATTTAAATGAAATTATTTTCTCTTATAGGAAAATAAGAAAAGGGAAAATATAATTTTCCAGTCTTTATAAAGGGATTTAATAAAAGTTTATATTCCAACGAAATTTATCCATTCTGGAAATTATAAATATAATTATAATCTCGGATTCTTCCCAAATTTATGAGTTTTAACACAAGTTTAACATAAATGTTTATTTATGGCCCAAACAAATTTTTGGGAACTTTTGTATTTTAATTCAATTAGGAAATTTCATGTTTATTTCCTAATTATTTTCCCTTAATAACCATTTAAAATGACTTTTAATGTTTTTCCATATTTGAGATTATTTCCTAAAGTCCACACAAATTTGATATCCTCTAACTTTTCTGGAATATGATTTGAGGACATACTAAAATAGAGCACTATTATGAAAAAAATCACTCTCTCTTCTTTCAGAGGTTTTATAGAGATTTTTAACTATTCAGTCAGAATTTCTCAAGCATGCATTAAACTGTACAACATAGTCAACCACAAAATCCACTCCCATAAATCTTATTTTAACACACAGATAGTCAAGAGATAATAAATTAAATCAAATGAGCTTCAACTAAGACATTCTCTTTATTTTACTTAAATTTGTCAAGTCACTTTTGTCAGAAATTAAACTTACATAGTTCTAAAACATAGTATATAATTTTCTCCGATCTAAACACTACAGAGTTTAACAAAATATACCTATCTAGAAACCATATAGTGTTGAAACTGCTGAAAGGGGTGCCCTTTTCCACCCAACTGTAGACATAACAACTCCTAGAAGGATTTACCACTAGCCACCCCCTAATTAGATCATGATGCTCTGAGAGAGACTCTTCCTTTTGTTCAACAAAATCTCGAGATGGAGGTTACTCTCCTCCTCCCACATGAACTTGGAAAATCGGTTTTCTCTCCACCAAGAAAGGGAGTTTGCA
Organism: Picea engelmannii; assembly: GCA_009831015.1. Taxonomy (NCBI): domain Eukaryota; kingdom Viridiplantae; phylum Streptophyta; class Pinopsida; order Pinales; family Pinaceae; genus Picea; species Picea engelmannii. The sequence goes on from ML783063.1 coordinate 183,362, forward strand.
ATGAGTGCTTCCTCAGTCACTCATATTCTTTGCAACCCCATTTATCAGCTTGGTTAGAAAATGTTGCCAAGAAATTCCTATACCCAGAACAAAAAAAAATTCCAGTTCTATTCAGAACCAAAGAGATGCACATGCTCTCCCTCTTCAAAAAATGGTCACCAAACCCATTCCCCTTCCATGTTATTTTACGCCCATGAATTTTGTTCCTTTTCTTTCATTCCTCAGCAAGATTTCATGGGTCCAATTCCCAATTTTGTGGGTCACGTAGGGAATTTTTTAGATGGGTAATCTTCCCATTTCCTCATTGACTCTTGAGGAAGACTTCCCAACTACCATATTGATTGGTAGTTAAATTATTTGGGTCAGAGTATTGTTCCGGGTTTGAACAATTTAAATCCAATAGAGTACTGGTCCGATAGGGGTCATCTCAACTATTACTGGTTCCCCTCACCATCTCTCTCATTCATCATGATCTACCTTGGAAACCCCCTTCAACAATTATGCAACAATTTCCAATTTAATTAGTAACATAAATATATATACATTACATTCTATAAAAAGGTTCATCAATTCAAACATCCACACATAATCAGTCTGTCCATAGTCTTTTAGCATGCTATAGTTATATTTATAAGTTGGGGGGAACAAGGGTATTACAATCCCCTCCCCCTTAAAGGAACATCGTCCTCTATTTTCTACCTGTCGTTGTGCTCTTTATATACAACAATGAACAAAATTTGGTATTCATGTTTCATGGCATCCTCCATTTCCCATGTCGCTTCATTTGGACCAAAGTGTTTCCACTACACCTTGACCTGTGCAATGGTTCAATTCCTGAGTGGGATTTATTTTCTGTCTATTATGTGTTGTGGCTCTGGTAGGAATTCTCCCTCTAGTTCCACCTTAATCACAGACCAATCAATTATATGATTAGAATCATGCACATATTTCTTCAGTAACGAAACATGGAAAATACTATGTGTCTTCACTGTGGGAGTAAGTGCTAGTCTATATGCTACATGTCCCAATATGTCCAAAATTTGAAAGGTTCCGCAATAACGAGGTGCCATCTTAGCACAAGTTTCCATTCTCAAGAAACTTTTTCTGGGCCTAACTCGGAGATACATGTGATCCCCTGCCTTGAACTCTCTAGGAGTCCTTTTTCTGTCTCCATATCTTTTTTGTTTATCTTGAGCTATCTTCAGATTCTATTTTATTTGAACTACTTGTTGTTCCACTTCTTTTAGCATATATGGCCCAAGTGTAATTATGCCTATTGGGTTATTCCACTTGACCAGAATATTGCATTGTCTACCATAGAGATCCTCAAAATGGCTCATCTTCAATGACTCTTGATAGCCATTGTTATAAGAAAATTCTACTAGTGGTAGGTAGTCTTCACACTTCTTGGGCCGATGCATCACATGCATCCTTAAAATGTCCTCTAACACTTGGTTTACCCTCTATATTTTCCCATCAGTTTGAGGGTGATAGGATGTACTAAATAAAAATTTAGTTTCAATACCAACAAATAGTTATTTCCAAAAGTTTGAAGTAAATTTTGTATCTCTGTCTGATATGATTTCCTTAGGCATGCCATGCAATCTAAATATTTCTTTCATGAAAAAACTGGCAATATCTATTTCCTTGCAAGTTGACTTGACAGGGATAAAGTGAGCAACCTTGCTTAGTTTGTCCACAACTACCATAATGACATCATTCTGCTTGGTTGATTTAGGCAATCCAATGATGAAATCCATGGAGATGGTTTCCCATTTCCATTCAGGAATTGGTAGGGGCTGAAAAATCTTTGTTGGATTCCAGTGCTCTGCCTTAACCTATTGACATTATAGACATTTAGCTAAGTAATCAACTATGTCCTTTTTCAGTTCGGGCCAATAAAACAATTTCTTAGTGGCTGTGATCATTTTCTGATAACCCGGATGACCAATATATGGTATTTTATGTAGTTCATCCATTATGAACCTCTTCAAGTTGTCACAATTTGGAATATACAACCTACCTTGGTAAGTTAGTAGGCCATGATTCAACAATTGATAGCCCTCATACTTCATCCCTATGGGCTCTTGCTCTAAGTATGATTTCATAGTCTTGAAAAATGCATCTGTTTCTTGTGCACTTTTGACTCTTTCCTTGATCTCTGGTTCACTAGTGCTTATAGTTTCCAAGTGAATCACTTTCATACTTCTACTAAGGGAATCAACTACCCCATTTTCCTTTCCTTTAATATGTTTGATTTCAAAATCAAACTCACTGAGGAGATCCATCCACCTAGCTTGTCTAACATTTAGTTTTGGTTCATCAAAACAAATATCTCAACCCACTATGGTGTGTCATAAGCACAAATATTCTACCTAGGAGGTAACGCCTCCACTTTTTAAAATCATGTACTATGGTAGCCAATTCCAAATCGTGGGTCATATAATTGATTTCATGCTCATTCAATTTTCTGGATTCATAGAAAATCACATGCCCTTCTTGCATAAGGACTCCTCCGAGCCCTTCCTTACAAGCATCCACACACACAAGGAAGTCCTTGTTTGGGTTTACAATATTCAACACAAGTGCATTGGTTAGAAGGTATTTCAGTTGTTGCAAGATCTTTTTACATTATGTTGTCCAAATAAATTTAACTCCCTTTTTTTTTTGAAGGGAGGTGATTGGACAACTAATCTTGGAAAATACCCTTATGAACCTTCTATAGTATCCTGCTAGGCCCATAAAGGATATGATATCAGATACATATTTTTGAGTAGGCTAATCCATGATGGATTTGATCTTTTTAGGATCAATTGTCATTCCTTCTTCAGAGACAACATGGCCTACGTAATGGACTTGTTTTGGAAAAATTCACACTTACTAAACTTTGCATAGATCTGATGTTATCTTAGCACTTGAAGCACTAACTTGAGATGTTCTTCATGCTCTTCCCTACTCTTAGAATATATTAGGATATCATCAATGAAAACCAACAAAAATCTGTTCAAGAACTTACTAAGTACATTATTCATTAAGCACATAAAAGTGGATGGTGCATTGGTAAGCCCAAATGGCACCACCACAAATTCATAGTGCCCATATCTTGTATTAAAGGTTTTTTTGTGGATGTATTCATCCTTAATTCAAACTTGATGGTATCCATACCTCAAGTAAATCTTGGAGAAAATTGTAGCACCCCTTAATTGGTCAAACAACTCATCAATCCTTGGCAAGGGGTACTTATTCTTAATGGTCATCTTATTGAGTTGTCTATAGTCTATGCACAACTTGAGTGTGCCATCCTTGTTCTTCATAAACAAAGTCAGTGCTCCCCAAGGAGACACACTAGGCCGAATGTAACCTTTGTCCAACATCTCCTTTAGCAATAGTTTGAGCTCAATTAGCTCCGGCGTACTCATTTTATAGGGTTCTCTAGACATTTGCACCGCTTCAGGCACAAGTTATATTGAAATGTCAATATCTCTTCTTGGAGGTAGACCTAGCACCTCTTCTGGAAAAACATCTTTATACTCTCTTAATATAGGATGGTCCTCTAGGCTTGATTTATTGTCCTCAATAGAGTTCAACACTTGTATTTCGTACAAAGGACATCCTTTTCTGCAGTACTTCTTCACTTGAAGGGTTGATATTTGTCTCACTGAGACAAGCTTTTGAATTCCTTGTAGGGTTATTTTCCTCCCTTCTTCATCTTCACACTCCAAAGTTTTATTATAACAATCCAACTTGGATTTATGGGAAACCAACTAGTCCATGCCAATCAACAGGTCATAAGGTCCTAAAGGAAGCACATTTAGGGTTGATTGGGTGGATAATCCATTCACAATGAGTTTCCATGCTAGTATGACCTTTATCACTGTTCTTTTTGTTCTAGTGGCCAGCTATACCAACCATGATTTAGCATGTTTTACTTGCTGCAATTTACATTTCTCAACAGTTTGAGGGGAAATATAACTTAGATTAGAACTAGGGTCAATTAAAATGGAAACTAGATGGTTGGAAATCATACCTTCCATCTCCACCACTGAAGCTTGGTGGTCATCTTGTTTATTATCCAAGGCTTCATAAACTTGTGGCATGATCCTAGCTATATCATTGACTATGGTAGCCTCCTAGATGTTGTAGAATCTCTAATTGTCTTGTTGCCTATGTGGGCAGTCCCTCAACAAATGTTCTTCTCCAAAAAACCAACATTTCAAGGGTTCTCTCTTTGTATTATCAGTCTTTCCTGGTGCCAATCCAAAGGGTTTATTACCACTCAAAGATGGAAAATTCTGCTGATATACAATTTTAGTAGGAAGGCTCATCTTAGAGATTTTCCCATGATTCTTAAATCTTGAGGATTTAAACCCCTTCTTCTTGAATCCCAATTTACTTTTCTTCTTTTCTTCTTCCAATTCTTGTGAGGTTCTGCCTTATTCTTGAATTGCTCGTAGCAATACCTTGCCTTCTGAATAATGTCTTCTAAAGTCTTAGGTTCATCAAACTCAATTATGTCCCGGAAAAACTGGGGCAGTCCACTAATAAACTGTTGCATCTTTATATTTTCATCCTTTATGTAGGGCACATACCTCATAATCTCAAAAAAATTGTTGATATATTCATCTATTGTGAGCTATCCTATATTTAGTTCATAAGACTCCTTGGTCTTCCCATCATAGTATTTTTCAGACATATACTTATTCTTAAAGTGTTTCTCAAATTGTTTCCATGACAAGTCCTTCTCATGGATTCCTTTCACATTCCTAAGGTCCTCCCACCAAATGCAGGTATTTCCATTCAATTTGAAAATGGATATTTGAACCTTTAAGTTTTCAGAGTAGTCATGGAATGTAAAGTGCTTCTTCAATCCAAGTAGCCAAACTTCAACTTCTTCCCCCTTTTTAATTTATCCATCAAAAGTGAGTGGTTTAGATTTATTAAAATATTCAGGGTCATGGATCTTGGAATGTTTCCTCTTCTTTCTTCTCCTCTGAGAATGTAAACTAGTCTCATTGCTAGACACTTCCTTGGAGTTGTCAATTTCCTCACTAGAGGATTCTTCCGTTAAAAGTCTGTTGGGCCTTCTTTGAGGTGCTCCTCCTTGTGTGTCTACTTTCAATACCATGCTTTTGTATCTCAGTGGGACTTTTGGTTTTCTTAGTACGATGTCTGTTATCCCCTACCCTAGGAATAAATAAGGAGATCATGTCTCGAGGCCCACAGGTCCCAGACATGGAGTGTCGAGAGTCGGATGACTTGAGCATGGGCTCGGAGGGCCCGTCTTTTCTTCAGTGGTGCCCATTTATCAACAACAACAACATCCATCCCACCAGCCTGGTCCTGAAGTAACAGTAAGGCTTGATCCACAAGGTAACGAGTTCAGGTATCATGGTATGTTTCACTCTGATTCTTGAAGCACTTGAATATGTTGCATTGGATTCTCCTTCATTTCATAACGTTTGCTTGGAAATTATTCTTTTTGACTTGTTCATACCTAGAAGGGTGACTTGATTCCCTAGTAAGTTGATCTCCCTTTAGGATGGGTTGCTATTGGGTGGGTCTGTGAAAGGTCATCGTTCGTTCCCTCCATACTTACCACTTTCCATATTTATTTCTTTGATCTCCCCCCTAACTTTGTTCATGCATTGGGATTTGCCACACTAGGAAGGGTTGTACCTTACCTCATGGGAAGAAGGGGATAAAGGCCCAGAGGGTAAAATTAGGTGGAAAGAGTTAAAAGCCAATATTGAAACCTTTGAGATGCTTCATCCAGGGATTCTCGAGAAAGCAGTAAAAATCTTCTCAGTAAGAAAAGGAGAACCCATAAGATAAATAAACACTCAAGGTAATAGTTGGTGGATAGGAGGTCTCATCACGAGCCGAACTATTATTACCATGGGCATGTAGTGGTATGACACTACCACCTATCTAGTCACCAAACTAGGGTAGTGGCTCTTGGTGGCATAGCTAAGAGAAAGGGGGTCTCATCACGAGTCGAACTTCTCATCTCCGTGAAATGTTTGTGGATAACATTGTCACCTCTAGTCACCAAGCCAGGATAGTGTCCCTCAACTCTTCCCTTGAAGCATAAAAAATGAAAGATCAAAAGAAATGAAGCTAAGAATAAGAGGCAATGAATGAGCTAGGAAACAATGGCATCCATGACAAGGTGCAACTCACCCTCTACAAAGGAACCCACATGTAAGGCTTAAATTTCCATGTTATCACCGCACCCCATGCCCAAACACTTACCCCACTCCACCTCATACACTTACATGATTTGGATTGCCTCTCGCTTGGGAAACACCCCAAACTTAAAGAGGATTAGCCCAATAGGACACCATGAGACCCTCTCCAAACTTGACTTGTTAAATTGCATAATGTCTTTGAGCATTTATCTCGGTAAAGGGGGGTTTGATGCACATGTTTGGGTAATTTGATTATTGGATGTGATTTACATGTTATGATCCCTATGGCTTATGAAACCATGGAGGGCATACTTGTTGTTGTTGCAGGACCTTGCCCGATGGACAGGTACACATGGGGGAATGATTTGCTTGGACCTTCATGGGGGTTTAAATCCCATAGATGGATGTTGTAACCCCATCCAGGGGCAAGAAGACATCAAATATTTGCACCAGGAAGAAAGAAGGATGTTTCCCTTGAAGACACCCTGGCAGACCTAGACCCAAGTGGATCTTTCTCTTCCACTTGGACATTGACCTTTGAGAGTCCATGATGTCACCATCATGACCCTGGACGTCATCCAGAGTCACAATTTGCATTTGAGGGAAATTATGAGCTAGTTGGCACATGTGGGCATCATTCAGGGCCTTTGGAGGCCAAACATTCTGCATATGGTGCCCAATGTTCCACCCTGGGGGATCAACGTCACCCTAGAAGGGCATGACATCACCCTTGGATATGATTTTAGATGTTAATTAATTTCATTTATGTCTAAATTGAATTTATTTTTAAATTGGCCAGGTCGGCCTTTATTTAACCTGAAATTAATTTAAGGTCGCTAATTTTGTATAAATAAACAAAAAGTACATTCATTTTTACATCACAACTCCTCACACAAGAGGAGAGGTCTGAAATTTGCACCCTAGTTAGGGCTAGTGTCTGAAATTGTGAGGATAACTCTTGTATAAGGCTGATTTTTTGCAAGTGGATCAATCTGGGAAGCTTTTATGGTGATCTTGCATGGTATTTTCATGATTATTATTGGTGCAAGTAGGTAAAATACGCATTCTTTGTCATTTATTGAATGGTTTATGTATGGTTTTATTTTCTCATACAATATTATGAGATTGCATGGTATACTTAATGCTTGAAGTAAGGAACTTAATTCCATTTTTTCTTATTTTTTATTTGCCAAATATTTTCATTGATTTGATCTAGTAACTAGTAAACCCCTAGAGCCCTAATTTGTTATCACTCTAAGGTTATGACCTAGTTACCTTTGCCTAAGTTTTTCCCATAATAAGCCTAAGGAGAGCAAGGTGTTAGGGCCTAGAATTTCCTACACCCTAGTATCTTGTTTCTTTAGGAAAATGCATAGGGGGACTTAAGTTACTACTTATCCTATGCATTCTCCCTCTTAGAATTTTGTGTATTATCAAAATTGATTTTCAGCCTTAGAAGAAGCCTCCACTTGACTCCATAAGCCCTAGACGACACTAGTTCTAGTATCTCTCTTATTGAAGGATTTATCAAACACCCAAACACTCTTATCCTAAGCTTTTACTAACTATGAATAACCCTAACTTAGCCTAGATCATTAATATATTTGTTTTTGTTGCAAAAGATTGCTACAACCATCTAACTACAACAAATTTTCTGCAAAAATGACCTTTAATGTTAGTTAGGCACCTCAGAAATTGCACGTGACAATTGATTATCATTATGCCGATTAAAATATACCTTTTTACTGTCTTTTTCAAGCAATTTTGAGGTATATTTCTTGCAGCTGTTACAAAATACTTATTGTTGTTGTAAACTCTCATATTGCTGCAATTTTATATCAGCTAGATTTTTTTTCAAAGGTTCATGGTGTTATGAAGCATTAACATCATTTGGTAGTTGAAAGTTGCCATATTTTTCCTTTCTTGTCTTGTTCTGGGAAGATACACTTTATTTTCACTTCGCTTCATCTCTTAAAGACCTAGAGAACCTTTTGAATTGAGTGATCGATGCGAGGGGTATTCTTGCATCCTTGCTTTAGTTTCATCACCCCTTTGGGTCACTGGGGATGTCTCCCTTGGGGAAATATTGATATACTCCTAAATAGAAAGGGGTTTCCTATTAAGGTGACAGTGATAGGTCACCCCCTTGTTACGTCAATCTCATCCCACTTGCTTTGGGCTTTGGTAAAGTATAGATTGTGTGATAACAATGTCTATCTACATCACTAGTTGTTGGCCCATGTTGCAACTACCTTTGTTTTTCTAATAGGCTTTGCAGTAGCACTGCATTCATTTCATTTTTTGTTGTTGTTGTTCTTTTATCAACGTTTCGTTGTCAGCCTTACAACTCTATAATTATTCCATGAGGATTCTTACAGTTTCAACCAAATCCAGAGGGGTTTCCACCTCCCTCCTCTCATCACATTCTTCTTCTCTACTGTGGGATATTTCCCCCAACTCATGGTGCATCACCATTCTTTACATTGTATTTTTTCCTTGTTGTCCACCGACTATTTGAGTGCTGATAAAACATTTATGTTAGTTAATTATCTACTAGTTTATGAACAACACAAGTAATTTGTAAGGTGAAGTCAACATCATTATTTGGAACACTAGCAACACACAGTTCAAATCTTTTTTTTTTTTTTTTGAACATATAACAACATTAGAAAATTTCATTCCTCTCTTCAGTAGTGGTTTAAATAAACTTCTTATGAATGGGGTAAGATAGGATGTTACCCCTTAAAATTTCTGTAATAAAATTTTATTCAACTCGTTCATGAACCCAAGCAAGCCAAGTGTTGTTGCCCGCTCTGATACCACTCTGTCACACACCCAACCCCTAAGTACCTTTTTAAGGGATGGGGTATAATTTTTTCTCTTTTCACAATCATCTCAAATCTCCTCTATCATAGCTCCATCATCTTCTGCTCATTAAGCATTTTCCAACGACGGTAAGTTTGCTCAAAACTGAGCTTTGGAATGAGGGCTATGACCTTTCAAAGTTCTCATGTTTACATAGTCAAAATCTCTATTAATTCCACGTGGCATCCTTGTGACCTCTCATTCTTCATGTCGATTGATGTGGCACTAGCCTAGCTTGCCACAATGGAACTTTGATCCATGCAGGCTTGCATCCATCGTAACTCGGGCCTTCTCCTAGCACACTCTTCGCTTACCTCCAACGAATATGGTATCAAGGAATATTCCATTTCTCTTGATGGACAATCTCGATGCATGAAAGATCTCCTAACCTATAGTTAGGATCCATTCGACACCTACAGTTCTCAAATCCTATCGGACCCCACTCAACTCGTCAACCCATTGAATATTAGCATGCGCCATCACACTGATGTTCTTAGTCAGCATCAATTCGACATGTCACCATAGGGCACTTAGGCTTGCTTGACTAGAGAATGACATTTGTCCCTCTCCTATAGTCCAACTAAATTCCTTAATTAGTATTTCGTAGAATACCATTCTTTGGTAATTAATTACTTAAACCTCATTAAGGATAATTATTCTCCACAAACTAATTATCCAATAATTAATTTTTTCTTAGCCTAATACTCATGGCCCAGTAATTACTGATGTTTTACTTTCTCTTCCCCCCACCCCTAGAAGTAATTTAGCACTAATTCAATTAATTACTCATAGGATAATTATGAGTAATTATAGTATAACACAATGCGTTTAATTTCTCCATAATATACTTAAGTTGATTAACTTTAATTAAGGTATATAATTCAATTCCTCCTTGGCACGGAACTCCATACTGAATTTTCACATAATTTAACACATATATGAATATATCCATAGTTATTTATTTACTGGGGAAAAGGCTTAACTATATTCAATTTGATATTTATTATTACATTTATGCAACCATTGGAGTACGAGAGGGGAAAGTTCGGACCTTCGGCCCTTTTTCTTGTACACTCTATCTCCCCCAAACAATACAGAGTCTCGAAGATCTGAACTCCCAGAGTTCCGAAGTCTCGATCTCATGGAGCCCCGAACTTCCAAAGGGTCCACGCTTACACGTGATTTCACATTAAACATTAAATTAAAAAGGGAAAATGGGTCGGTACTTTGTCACGTACAAATATCATAATAAAATCAATTAAAATATATTATATTACAACCTTTTGGAAATTGTGTCCAGGTTTATAAAGTCCCTAATATTATATTTAATATTTGAAATGAGAGAGAGAGAGATCTCTAGGTCAATCCCTTCGGCTCTCCAACACATTCTTTATATTCAATCCTCCCAGATCCCCGGAGTTCTGAAGCCCTGAAGTGGCCCCACTTATACAAATTTACATATTATTTAATATTTAAAAGGAGTTTTCTTCATTCACGTATAACTATTTTAATAAATCTTAGTATAATATAATATACTATATTATATTATACCTCTCGAAAATCTCACCCAGGTTTAAACAATGTCTAATATTATATTTAGTATTTAATATTGGAAAGAAGGAGGAGATATTCGGGTCCACACCTTCGGCTCTTCCACACAATTCTTCATTCTCAAATAACCCGAAGTCCTGGAGTTCCGGAGTTCTGGAGGGGACCCACTTGTATTACATTATGATTTAAATACACTAAATTATTTTTGGATTATAATATAATCTATATTGTAATAAAGGTATATTATGAAAAATTACATTGATTGATCACATTAAATTACAATAATGTAACTAATTATAATTATTATCTAAGAAACCTTGTACAGGGAAAAGTAGGGTTCGAGCCTTCAACAACTTTGGCTCGTGGATTCCATCACCCCAAAAGCCCTGGAGCCCCGAAGTCCCGAAGACCACGAGACAACAAAAGTATTTGGTCATGGGTTGTGCTTTGACATTAGAATAATAATAAATTATATTCTCTTCGGTCTCAGGTCTATTATGCTCTAGGAAATTTAGCCTCCATTTCCAGAATAAAATAATAATAACATTAATAATAATGATAATAATAATCTGTATATAGACATATATATACATATATCTCCATATCCCTGCACGATTTTATTACCTAGAGAATTTAAATGAAATTGTTTTCTCTTACGACTCCCTTCTCGTGGGTAAATGAGTAAATCTTATTTCCTTATTAATGTACTTTACTATTCTTACCAAATTTAAGGGGATTGGTCTTAAGAAAAAGATTTACCTCCACAGTAAATTCGGTATTTCTACCGGGATTCACTGCCCACCAAAATTTAAAGGGATTCTTCCCAAATTTAGGAGATTTAACACGAGTTTGAACACAAATGTTTATTTATGCCCCAAATAGAAATTTTGGACTTTTGTATTTTAATTCAATTAGGAAATTTCATGTTTATTTCCTAATTATTTTCCCTTAATAACCATTTAAAATGACTTTTAATGTTTTTCCATATTTCAGATTATTTCCTAAAGTCCACACAGATCTTATATCCTCTAAATTTCTGGCATAGGATTTGAGGACATACTAAAATAGAGCACCATTATGCAGAAAAATCACTCTCTCTTCTTTCATAGGTTTTATAGAGATTTTTAATTGTTTAGTCATCATTTCCCAAGCATGCATTAAATTGTATTGCATAGTCAACCACAACATCCAATCCCAAAAATATTATTTTAACAAAAATATATTTAAGAGATAAGGAATTAAATCAAATGAGCTTAAGCTAAGACATTCTCTTTATTTTACTTAAATTTCTCAAGTCACGTTTGTCAGAAATTAAACTTACACCATTCTAAAACATAGTATATAATTTTCTCTAATCTAAACACTACATAGATTTAACAAAATATACTTATCAAGAAACCAGATAGTGTTGAAATCGTTGAAAGGGGTGCCCTTTTCTACCCAACCGTAGGCACAACAACTCTTAGAAGGATTTACCGTTGGCCACCCCCTAGCTAGATCATGATGCTTAGAGAGAGACTCTTCATTTTGTTCAACAAGAACCAGGGACAGAGGTTACTCTCCTCCTCCCATATGAACTTGGAAAATCGGTTTTCTCTCCACCAAGAAAGGGAGTTTGCAATGAGTGCTTCCTCAATCACTCATATTCTCCGCAACCCTATTCATCATCTTGGTTAGAAAACGTTGCCAAGCAATTCCTTTACCTAGAACACAATCATTTTTCAGTTCTCTTTAGAACCAAAGAGCTTCACATGCTCTCCCTCTTCAGAAAATGGTCACCAGAACCATTCCCCTTCCATGCTCTTTTCTGCCCACTAATTTTTTGTCGTTTCTTTCCTTCCTCAGCAAGATTTCGTGGGTCCAATTCCTAATTTTTTGGGTCAAGTCAGGAAGTTTTCAGATGGGTACTCTGCCCATTTCCTCATTGACTCTTGAGGAAGACTTATCAACAACCATCTTGACTGGTAATTAAATTCTCTGGGTCAGAGTACTGTTCTGGGTTTGATTAATTTAAATCCAGCAGAGTACTAGTCTGGTAAGGGTCATCTCAACCATTACTGGTTCCCCTCACCATTTCTCTCATGCATCATGATCTACCTTGGAAATCCCCTTCAATAATTATGCAACAATTTCCATTTTAATTAGTAATACACACACACACACACACACACACACACACACACACACACACACATTACCTTCTATCAAAAGGTTCATCAATTCCAACATCCACACGTAATTAGTCTGCCCATAGTCTTTTAGCAAGCTATAGTTATATTTACAAGTTGGGGGAAACAAGGGTATTACAGATACCATGGAACACATTTATTTTTGTGAACGTTGTTGGACTGCTAATAATATTCCCTGGGACCAATCAGTTCATTGGTTCATCCACACTATGGATATGGTCCCTAGAATATGGTACATCTAGTTGGAGCTCAAGGGGAAAACGATCGAGTGGACCCATTTGAGCTCCCAATTTTGTTTAACATTCAACTTCACAATAGAAGATCTGTCTCAAAGACAGGCTCTCCTCCAGATTAAATATTTTATTTTTCATTGGTAGCCAAAGGAAGCCACACCCAGGGTGGTCTACTCGTATCATCATCCGATGGAAAAAATAAAAGAGGCAGTACATCGTTGGAAGATTGATGTTGATAATGTTGATGATGATGACCCACAAGGCATCCAAATCAAATAATCCGAAGGAGAGAACATGCTAAAGGGTAAGGAGAAAAATATGGTCTCCCTAGACTATAATGGCCCGATTAAAACCAATAAACATAATATTGGCATCGAGGAAGCACCCAAGATGGCCATCATTAGAGATTATTGGGATACRGATGTTGTTGACCTCCTCAAGGAATATAAGTACTTGTTTCCCAAGAGTTTTTTTTAAATGAAAGGCATTGCAATATCGTTAGGGGCCATGAATATTTATCTCAAACCATATTCCAAACCRGTCAAGCAAAGGACCGATCGATTAAATCCCAACTATAAGGAAAAGTTACGCAAAGAAYTGGATCAGATGTTAGATGTTGGGATCATTGTCCTTGTAGAGGAGTCTAACTGGATTATTCCTATGGTTGYGCAACCCAAAATGACTGGTGACATTMAAATCTGTGTATATCTGAGAAGTCTCAATGCAACCTATGTCGACGACCCTTTCCCTACACCTTTCATAGATGAGGTGCTAAGAAATGTTGGTGGTCGAGAAGCCTACTCTTTTATAGACAAATTTTCAGGGTATCATTAGGTTMAGATCATAGAGGAGGATCAATCCAAAACCATCTTTGTGGCACAATGGGGGTCCTTTGCATACATGATAATTCCCTTTGGCTTAAAGAATGCCCTTGGAGTATTTTTTTGGATATTGGTCGCAACCTTCAAGGAATTCATCCACAAGTTTCTCAAATTTCACTTATATGATTGGACCATGTCCAGTTTATTGAAGGAAGACATGTAAGCTCTTTTATTGATGCTTGATCAATGTCACTAGCTCTAGATTTCATTGAATTTGAATAAATTCATCTTTTGTACAACCTTGGCACATTGTTGGGCCATGTCGTGTGCAAGGATGGATTGTTGGTGGATCAATCTAGCATCGTCTCCATATTAGATATAGTGGCCCCCACTTCGGTCTGGGTAATGCACGCCACATTGGGTCATACAAGATACTACTGACGCTTCATTCAGAATTATTCCCAGATTGTTGCCCCATTGGAAACACTGCTATACAAAGATATTAAGTACAGTTGGACACTGGAATGAAAAAATCTCAGGATACTAAAAAATGGAATCTTGTCACCGTGCCAATTCTAGTTTTTCTTGACTGGTCTAAGCTATTGCATGTCCACATAGATGCTTTGTCCATTGCATTGGGCATTGTTCTTGTGTAGTCGAGAGAAAGCAATATTGACCATCCACTATATTTTTCCAGTCGCAAGTTGTCAAATGCAAAAAATAATTATACGACAACAGAGTGTGAGGGCCTCACCGTGGTACATGCATTGCATACATTTCTCCATTACTTGTTGGGGACCCCTTTCAAATTCTTTATACATCACTCCACACTCAAATATTTGGTCAACAAATCAGTCTTAGGAGGAATAATATGTCATTGGTTTTTTCTTTTCCAAGAGTTCGAGTTTGAATTTGTAGTCAAGTCGGTTAAATACAATGTTGGACCATATCATTTGTCCCAACTTGATACTGGCGAGACTAGTCAAAGCCTAGATTATGAACTCCTGGATGCTCAACTCTTTTGAGTTGAAGTAGTTCCTGATCAATTGATTGAAATCATGAAATTTCTCGTGACAAAACAACCTCCACCAAGGTACACCCAGGCTCAACATCATCAATTGGTCATCCAAAGTGAATATTATCAATTGATTGTCCAGTAATTGTATGAGTTAGGTGTAGACAAAATCCTACGTCGGTGTGCATTAGAACACAAGCATGACTCAATTTTGTATGAAGCACATGAAGGTATTGTTGGAGGAGTACATGAAGGTATTATTGGAGGACACAATGCATGTAAGGATACTATGCACAAAGTTCTTTGCGTGGGGCTCTAGGGGTTCTCACTCTTTGTAGATGTTAAGGACTATTGTAAATGCTTCGATGTATGCCAAAGAATTGGAAAGCCATATCGAAGAGATGAACTTCCTTCATTTCATGTGATCATGCTAGAGCCTAGATCCGTTTGACAAATGGGAAATATATTTTGTGGGTCCCATCAATCCCCCCATGCATCACACAATAGAACACTACATTACTGATGCAACCAAATATCTAACTAGATGGGATGAAGTCGCGCTAGTCAAAGATTGTACAACAGAAATGGTGGTGCACTTCATTTTTAGAATGTAATCACCAGATTCAGATGTCTAAGGGTGTTGATGAGTGACCAGGGATCACATTTTATGAAAAATACCATTAAACAACTCACTTAGGATTTCATGATCCATCACCAGACGATTACTCGCTATCACACTCAAGCCAATGGTACGATTGAAGATTTTAATAAAATTTTAGAGCAAGCTTTAACCAAGGTTTGTAATGTGCAGCGTGATGACTGGAATCAATAGATCCTCGCAGTATTATGGGATTATAGAACAAGATGAAAAATTATAACAAAGAACACACCATTCATATTATTCTATGGAAAATAAGTAGTCATGCCACTATAATTTGTTGTTCCCAGCCTCTGGGTTTCCCTTGCAATCCAGATGACAGATAACCAGTCCCTTCAACAAAGATTAGATGAACTCATGGAACTAGAGGAGGATATAATGATGGAAGGGTTCAACTAGGTGGTTGAAAAGGAAAGACAAAAAGTAATGGCACGATTGAAACATTTTCCAGAAAATACTTCAACCTGGATCTTTAGTATTGTCATATAACAACAAATATTTACAACATCCTAACAAGCTACACATGTGCTAGTTAGGTCCTTTCTGGCTACTCTACATCATTGAAGCGACTGTCACCAAGATGGAAACATTACAAGGAAATCCAATCAAGGGACTGATTAATGGCAACATGTTGAAGTTGTAATACGTCCCATAGGGGTCAACCGTCATTTATCCCCAACTCAGCTTTGAATTTTGGTAGAACACGACTAGTGTAGGATGTACAACATATATCACATCTCATAGTCGAAAAAATTTACCTTTTTGTCATAACATAATCCACATTAGTCACACAATAAGTGTCCATAGATTGACAATTTTGTAGTTTCCCTTGATTTCCAAATTCATTCATTATTATGGCACCAAGTACAAGTCATGTCTCTGACTGCGAATTTACGCAGGGCTCAGTTCAGTTTCATGGCGCTTTGATTCATTGAAAGTTCAAGCAATCCAATTTGGGTAGTTGGCACATACCACAAGTACACAGTCCATTATGTTGCCACATTCCCCATCAAGCATCACTAGTACGTCAGATTCGACAATTGATCACTCCATGTGTGAGGCTTCCCACCATGTTCTACTTATTCTCCAAGACACCCCCTGGGTCGAATCTCCCTTTCACCTCAAATTACCATTTCCCGCATTATCCACTCTATATATACCACCTTCCTGATGCTCTCAATGGAGTAATTCTCCATGCCCCACTTTTTCCCACCCCCACCCGTGACTTCCTCCATCATTCAATTGGAAATTTCTCCCCTTTACCCCACCTTCTCCTATTTTACCAATTCTTTTTCCAGCTTCCCATTCATAGCATGGCTTAGCATACTGTCCATACTCTATCCTTTTGAGTTTAGTAAAGCATCCCAATATCCCACACTTCATTTTTCATACAGAATGCCACTTTGTAATCAATTGCTTGGCAAAGGTCATTCCCCCTTCTTTCCTAGCAAGAAACAACTCAATTCCACAGAGTCACATGAACTATGTTTCATACTCGTGGCCATTCACCAGCTCTCTAAGCCCAAATATGGGTAAACTTTCATCATGCATCATCACCTTTGATGATAGGAAGAGACCCTACACTCTTATTTGTCAAGATCCCTACTCTCATCTATTTCCATGGATACTCCTCCAACAATAGAGAACTCGAGGAAAACCAATACATCTATCTTAGTTTCTAGGCCCCCTATTCTCACCTATTGCCATGGATGTTGTGTTGGTTTTGTCACTTGGGTGAGCAAAATAACAGCACTTGCATGCCTAGTTGGGCTTGCTAGACAAGACAAAAGTTCGTGAGTGGGTTAAACAAGCCAAATACATGTAATAAACAAAGAAATGAACTATAACAACTAATAAATAAAAGTTAGAATGCATAAGAAACTTAGAACCATAAACAATCAACCGATGACCAAGATAATGCTACCAATGAATTACTATATTAGTAGGCAAAACACCGTAGAGAAAAATGAGGACTTATGAGTCCCCTCTTCCTCCTTGGGTGGGCTCTTGAGTTCCCTAATGGATAACTCTTCTTACAATGGAAGAAAAATGGAAAATGGTGAAGAAAATCAATTCCTATTCCCTCAAGAGGTGAGTGGAATGGCCTGTTGAAATGATGCTTGAATAATCCAAGGAGAAAAGAGGATTCTCAAGGGAGAATTGAGGCAGGATAACAATACTATGAAGATATTGGTTTCTTAGTGCACCTATGGCTTTCATTTATAGCATTTATTCAAGGAAAAATATAATTGGTTCTTGGTGTGAATAAGGGGCCTTTTAGGGCACCCTTTGGTCTTTGACCAACCCCCCATTCGGATTTCGCTTAGATATGGAGGTCAAATCAGGTTGGGAGCTGGTCCATAAGTGGTTGGGGGGCCGACAAGAACCATAAATGTGTCGTTCACAAGAGTGCACAGATTTCCTCGTACACAGTCGTGCATTGTGCACTCTAAGGGCTTTGTTTTCCCACGCACTGTGCACACGCTTCCTTTAGTGAATTTGCGTATATCATTTTTTGCCCAATTGTATAGTGTTTTCCTTTTGAAATGTATTTTAGTGCTACAGGTGAACTAATTTTTGTTGGCGTTTTTGTGTTTCTGTAACCATTTGCATGCAATGCTGCGGATGATATTTCAGTGATAATAGATGCCCCCTGATGTGTGAGGTTAGGAGCATACGTATATCCAAAATACATCAATGTTTATTCTATTGAGAGTGTCATTGTAATGAAGAGTGTTGAGAGGAACTGCAAGAGCGATCTGTCAGAGGGAGAGGGGAAAATGTGGGACCCAAACCTTTTTCTAAGGAGAAAAAGGAAAATTTATATACAAAAGAGGCGAGCATGCCCCATGGTCGTGTCATGTAATGTAAGATGATAAATGAAGATGTATGATGGTGTAGATAACTGTAGCGCCCTTCGAGACAGTTGATAATGACAGATGACAATTTTGAATGGTGAACATACTCTGAATTGAGGTAAGGAAGCCTGTAAGAAGTTTCGATGACTCGTAGGCATTGATGGCCTAACGAATTCAAAGGTCTCCGGTTGGTATAAAAAAATTGCAATAGTCACATGGTAAGACCCATCGTAACATGAGATTTTGTTGAATTCAAATGTTATGGGGGTCAACAAAATCAAAGATAAATGACGAGTCTCTCTGTGCCATCCGAGACTCCTCATTGTAAAGGTAATGAGAGTCAAGATATTTCCGCCCTTCTGGAAACTGTGCTGGTGTCCACAGAAAGGGAGACACGACTCCAAGAAGAAAAGGGCTTCATGAAATCCACTGAGATGAGATCATGTACTCATAGGTAACATGGAAGAAGTCAAGATGTGGTGAGACTCAATACTTCCCTTGGTTGGGGAATTTTGAAGGGGGATTTGCAGCAACTGTAAAACAATATCTAGTGTTAAGGGGACGACTAGATGTGGGGATAAACTGTGCAAGAGGCTAACAAAGAGGACAAACTCAGAGATCATGGGTACATGGAATTGGGATACTCAGGATTTATGAATGATGTCAGAATGAAGAGAGAGAGAGTGGATGCCCCAACTGAGGGCGACATGGGTTGCTTTTCCTAGAAAAAGAAGTTCATCAGAGGTGATGACAAAAAGATAAGTAAAAGATGGAAATAAAGGATTTTTACAATTACCAAATAAATAAAGAATAATTTGGGATGAGTGTACAGATACAAAAATGGGTGCCCCAGTGCAAGATGGATAGGCCTGTGAGGGCGCAAGTTGCAAAAGAGAACTGGTGGAGGGTGGGGGCCCCATGGGTGGGTTTCTGTATGAGGTAAATGAATGGAGGACAATATGCAGGTGGGAAAATCGATGGTGGATGAGGAGGAGGGATAATGATGTTGCAGAGGTGTAGTCAATAGAACCAAGATGATATAACCTGGGAGCCCATTAGGAAAGCTAGAAATATGATGGGAAGAAGTATGTGGCTTATTATCGGAAGTGCATAAGACTATTGGGACTCCCATCCCTAGGGGGTGAAATCAACATGAGTGTCAATTTGCCAAGGGGAACTATGAATGGGAAAACTCATGCGAAGAAGAGTGCTATAGGGTGATAGTACCGAAATGCGGTGGAGGTGATGGTACTGCAGAGCCAGATGTAGGGACCCTAAATGTAAACGTCAGAGGGTGTGACTGGGAGATGCAATTGATTTACAAAGGGAATAATTACATGACAATGTCGAACATATACCTGTAGGGGATGTGTCATTGTGATGACCAAGTACCTACACAAAAAAAAACAAATACCCGACGTGAACAATATTTGATGATAAATAACATATAATAATTATTTGATAATTTTGAAGATGAGCATGCGTACCTGAACGTGATGTGAGAAAAAGGCTCCCCCGAGGCCAAGTTCCGATGATGATCCGGGGAATGTGACTGTGTAGATGGCAAGAACATGATCTCGTGGCTAAGAATGGATCGGAAAACGAAGGTTCGAGGCTCCTGTAACTGAGTTTGGAAGTTTGGGAAAAGGGACTATATGTGGCTGGTGGGCTCACAATGCCACCTCACTTGTACTTGTCGCTATAGTGATTTGACGAGAGCAGCTGGAGGAGATATGGACAATATATGCAAGGGGGATGGGGGAAGTAAATTGCATCACATGAGGTAAGTTGGTCGTATGAGGTTGAATAGGGGTTGATTGACGACGCCGATATTCAATAATCAAAGTACATTAGTATGTGAAATGAGCAAGTGAGTCACAGAGAGTACAAGGACATTGCATCCGTTCGAGGACTGACGTAGAGACATAACGAATGTCGGTAACATAGGTAGTAGTAGGGAGAGCCTGAGGGGGCCCATGCCAGGATGTTTGGTGTACTGCAACCAATGTTTGGTGAAATTGAGGTAGAGCTAGGCAATGACGAGTGTAATGGATGTATTTTGAGCATATGGCACAAGCGAATTTGATTCGCAACCTTTTGTTTCCTGCAGTGGAGGACTCAGAAGTAGTAGTGGACGTACTTGGTGGAGTGGTGAGTGATGTGGTTTCTCTAGGTAGTTGGATCAAACTGCGTAACTCGGGGAGGGTAGGGCATCGATTAGTGGGGTTCCCATATCTTTCGCATAGTGCGCAAGGAGGTTGAACTCAGGGAGGAAGTGGAGCTATGGGATCTTTCTTCTTTCGTCTGTCCCCAATAATGACAGAGGTGCCTACAGTGGGGGGGGGATGGTGGTGTGGCAAGAGCCTGTATTGGAATTTCATCGGTATTCCCTCTGTTTGAGGAGGGATAGATGGTTGAGGAACCATAGTAGGTGGATGTAGATACCAGACAGGGATGGCAAGCACCATGTTAGGGAGGGTAAGGGTTGCAGCTACCTGGAATGCTTGGACTCTAAGTGGGGGGTAGAATAAGGGAATTTGGGTAATGGCTTGGGGGAATGTCTCCCAAACCGGGATTTTCCCCTAGAACAGGGGGGGGGGAATCATGGATAAGTGGTGTAGTGGGGTTCTCAGGGGATTCCTGAGGCAATGGTTCTTCCACATGTGGAACAACGATGTGAGGGGATGTCTCCGTAGGAGGAATGGTGTCTCTGGTATCTGTCCCATTAGAAGATACTACACACACTTGTGTTGAAGGGTGTAGGACTATGGGTGGTGCTCCATGATATGCCCCCATCAAGGATGGGTCTTTGAAAACTTCAAGACCCATGTCAATTATTGAATAAGCGTTCGTGCTAGTGAGGAAAAGGGGAAGAATGTTATCAATGTTGGCATAATGGTTAGGCTCATAATGTGTGATTTGGTTGATGGTGATGATATTCCCGTTGTGGGGGAACATCATCATTCGAAACACAGAAGAGGCCACCACCTTCATAGCGTACATGTAGATACATCCGAACAAGATATAATGATCAAGTGGGGCGTCGATAACTTCAATGTCGATGAGGATCATTTTTCCCTCAAGTTCGACGGGGACATTTTGGAAGAGCCCTTCAGGGGATGAGGGTCGATCGTCATAGGCTCTCAGGGTGATAGCGGATGGTACTAGCTCAGGGAAGCCAAGTTTTTTCCATACTAATTTGGACGTGATGCATGTGGATGCACCTTCATTTATGATACATCGATGCACTGTGATGTTCCCGATCTTAACTGGTATCTGGAAAGATACAAGGGCAGGGAGGCATGGTTTTCCGCTATCTATATCAAAGGTGATGAGTCTAGTATCAACTGGTTCGACTACCCCCAAGGTGGAAACAAAGGATTTTCGCTGAGTTGGACAGGTTTGAAGGACCTCCAATACATACATGGATGAAGGAGACTAAGCTAATTCATCGACCATACTATAGTTATGGGTTGCCCTAGCATGAGGGTTATTGACATTCCGTCATAATGGAACACAGGGTATGTGAATGTTTGGTTCATTGTTAGGGCCTGGAATCATCAAGGGTTTTCTGGATGTAGCTGGAGCTACTTCCAAACTGGTGGGAGTAGATTCAGGGGGAACACCATACTGGAGACTGCATGTCTGCAAAATAATTTCTTCTTCGTTGGTAAGGAGGATGTTGCGATCGACCGAATTTCCAGGTTGAATGAGACCTGAATTTTGATACTGCCCCATTTGGGGTGGAGTAGGGTGTACCTCTTGTTAGGTATTCATCACTACTTGGTGTGGAATAGGGTTTTGCAACACGTTCGAGGGTGGTTGTTGCAAGTACTGTTGTGGGGCCTGCTGAGGGGCAGGTGTCGCTGGAGGATGTGGCGTGTTCATGGATTCTTTCATCCATTTGAAGTCGACAATTTGGGGGAAATGGTGTGTATAGTGTCCATACTCACCACAAAGAGAACAAGGGAAGTTAGTCTGAAGATTATTGTTGTTGTTCTTCCCTTGGCATTTGTTGTTATTGTCCCCTTGGGGGTTTTGGTTGCCCCCAACATGATGGTTGGGTTGGGGATTATTTCCACTTGGTCCTGGGCTATATTGTTTTGGTTTTTTCCTTTGTTTTTGACATTATTCGACTGATGGGCCAGATTTTCCGTATTCAACTGTTCAAAAGTATGAATCTTTTGAATGGGAGAGGGTTGAACAAAGTTAATGCTGACATGTGGTTGTCTGTGTGGAGGAGCAACTAGCTTTGGATGACTGGGAAATAGTAAATACATATTGTTTTGTGGCAACGATCCATAGGGTGCATAGGAAGGTGAAGGGATTTCACTAGTGCCCAGGTTATATGCTGAGGTAGAAGGGGTACCTGAATTTGGTTGAGAGGCCAGACGCATCATGGGTACCAGTGAGGGTCCACTCATGGGTGGGGGAGCAACAATATATGGTTGTTGGTAAGGGGACAGAGGGTAATAAGATGGACCTCCATATGGTTTTGGATATTGAGGTGCACCATA
>ML783063.1:255334-271211 GCA_009831015.1 Picea engelmannii
TCCAAGGTGTCTCATATGTAGTAGCGAAATCCCAAGACCTTGAGCTCTGATACCATATGTTAAGAACCAAATATCAATATAGCATAGAAAAACCTCAGAAAAAGTACTCAGCTCCTTGAAAAAGAGACAATTTCAGATAATAATCCTCTTCGAGGGGGAAACCTCCTCTTACCCCACTTAAATGTTCAAGTACAAGATGATTCAAAATGAAAATGTCTCCTTGGTATATATAGGAGACTAGGATGTATAATTACAACTAATGGCCTAAATCCGACATAAAAAAAATAACATTACTAATATAATATGCCCCAATTAAGGGGTAATGAGCCAATATTAGGGCTTAACATATTAAATTATAGTTAAAAAAAAATCAGATCTGAGTGAACTTGCTGCTAAACACCCTCGAATTGTGGTACTTCATGGCTCTCAGACTATTGAAGTCACAATAGTGGAAAATTTGTCTTTCAAAGGTTGAGACTCTTAATATAACAACCTGGCTCTAATACCATATTACAAAATGAGCTGGATCATTAAATGAGCAACCCTAGTTAAGGTTGAGTCACATAACTAAGATCAAATAAAGATACTCAAAATAACACCATATGATATTATCAATGAACAATTGGTGTGTCTATTAGAAAGGAATTTACCTCATTGTATATCATAGTTCATTAAGAAAATAATTTCCACTTATGAATGTGGGATACATTGCTTTACATGAAAAGTGAACATTAAGATATTCTAAAGTCATAAGTGACTTTATTACATAGTAAACCTTATATCTCCAATAGAAAAAATTGAAAGGGAGGTTTACATAACACATAAGATTGTGACAAGAATGAAAAACACCTAATCCACTTAACACAAACCCAATGATGCAAGTCATTGGATGAACCATAATAGAGCCTTGAAAAAACAAAGCAACTATGATGAAACCCTATACATGCTCATTGTAATGCAAATCTCAATCATCTCTTGCAAGTAGAAGCAAACATGAAAATAAAATATATTAATGATAATGACATACGTTTAGATGTGACAATAAAATATATTAATAATAAAAGCATATATTTAATATGCATACTATTAGGTCACTGATATCCTCTACATAATACCAAAGGTCAATATTTTACACAATATATTTGACTTTGAACTCAAAGCCATTATTTTTAAAATTAAAATTCCTTCTTACAAAAGTAAAAGATATTAATTTGTAAATTTATTAATAGATATTCACTAAATGTTAATGGATTCTCCCTTGTATTAAATTTAAATATACACCTTCTAATTTAGTCAACTTTATCGTTATAACACATGCACAATGTTAACAATGTTAGGGACCTAACCTCCCTAACTCCTCATGTAGGTAGAATAATATTTTCCATGTAATAAAGGCCAATATTAATAAGGCCTAGAAATAAGGAAGAATAAGTCAAATGTCAGAAGACATAATAGAAACTTCTGCTTCTAGAAGATCTTCCTCTAGAGTATGCTTATGATAGATATATTTAGTATAAATAAGAGTCGAGGGTATGGGAAGTTTTGTCTCAGAGATTATTGTAAAAGAGATCTGCTCTGCTGGAGATTGCCCCCTTGAAGAGGCAAGTGAACATTCCTATCATAATAAATTTGTTCTTCCTGGTGCTTATTCTAGTGTTATTCTGATACTTTTTTGGATAAATCATTATTATTACGTCATTTCTTGCTAGATATTTTATATTTTGGATAATATATTGTATCAGGAATATTACAAGTGGTATTAGAGCACTTTCCATGGCAGAAACCATGGGTAATTTTTTCCAGGGTAGAGAAGTATTACGACGTCTTTAAGCTACAAAGATCTATTGTTATGCGCATAAACCCATGGCCGGGGAGTAATACATGCAAGAAATACAAGTGGCACTTCATCGTACATTTGTTGACCACCCTTGTAACCCCTGTTGGTACCCCTTCGAGTGGTAGCGCATCAGACAACACTTGTATGTTGATTAATTGGGTTGGTTGTCATTGATGTCAACCCTTGAAGCAAGTCCAGTAGAAAATTATGGTAGCTCAACAGTATGGTTAAGGGATCTAATTTTGTTTGATGTATAATGGTATGAAGGTTAGTATATTTGTAGGTAAAACTATTCTACATGGATAGTACATGCCATGCAATTTCCTATGATATGTGGAACACCACATAACTTCTCACAGTTAGAGAGTTATGGACTTGTGAAGTTGGAGAACCCTCATGATTTATCTAGAAGTCAAAGAAGTCAAAATTATTCTAAAAGCTCCTAGAATAAGTTGACTAGTCAAGTGAGTGAAACTAGGAATTAATCATCGATTAAGTTGTTGCGAATAAGAAAATAAGTAAAAATAAATTATTTGCAACTAGAAGTGGAGAATTTACTATTTGTAGCAAAGTGGGTTAGAAGTGGACAAGTGGTTAGAAGTGGGTTAGCCCTAAAAGAAGGAAATTGGGTTAAGTTGGTTAGAAGGTAACCCCTAGAGGAATCTACATGGAAGTATAAATAAAAGAGAAAGACTCTCCTATTAGAACCTATTGAGCACATTGAATATCTATTATTGTGTAAGGTTTATTGAAGGTATTCATTGATATATCTGAAGTTGTGCAAGTCTTAGGTAGCACAAAGGGTTAACGATGAAAGTTTCAAAATTACATAAAATAATAAAAAAACCCTAGTTTTTTAAGCGTATGCGGGTTGTAGTGGACCAGGGCACATATGTACGCAGGCTAGCGGTATAATAGGGCGCTACATGAGGGAAAAGACATAGAAACTTGAGAAGATGAAGATGCCAGGTCTCTATATTCTGAAAGAAAGATACCAGAAAGGTCTATAGTTTTCAAGTACATCATATCTATCTACAGGTTCAAAAGGTATGTCTTATTTCTATGAGTAGTTGGATTTTTTTGTCTACATGAGAAATGGTTATGGGGGTTTGAGGATTTTCCCTAGAGAGATTAGCGATTGCGTGGGACTTTCTGTATAAGTCATATTCACATAAATAAAGTGTTTCTATAATCAATATTGATCATTGATACATCTTGTTAGTGTTGAGGAACAACTTGTATTTCTTGGCATATGGTTAAGGGTTTTCGTGGTACATGGTTGAGAGATTTTATTTGTGAATTGGTTTATGTTTTGAGAGGATGTATATCAGAAGGGGTTTGATGCCCATTTCATGTGAGGGTTATTATACTTGTTCATGATTATACACACTTGTATGGCACATGACTAGAGAGATATAGATGCATTTGGTTAAAGGATATGTATGAGGATGTATGCATATGGCATAGTTATAATCTTGACACAGTGACAGGTTGCAGGTTGATGTTACAGAGGCTGCAGAGGATCATAGTTTTTTAGGAGAGATAAAACACTAGTTTTCAGAAGGCATACATAGGCTGCAGTACATATAGGTCACGTACATATAGGTCACGTACATATGTGGGTTGCAGTATAGATAGGGTGCATACATATGCACGCTACATAACAGATAGGTCAAGTATCTATTGGTTTTGGTTGGTATAGGCTCAGTTCAGGTACATGTTGATTACAGGGCAGTGGTACAGGTTGGCTACAGGTCAGTGATACATGTTGGTACATGTTTACAATGGTATATCTCACAGTGAAAGTGTGATAGTGGTTTCATCATTTTACTTATACTTCAGGGACACGGGATGGGGAAATGATGGGTAGTTGTAGCCAGAGAACATAGGGGGTTGTAGCCTCCTTCTGGATGTAGCTAGAGAATTGGGGAATTGGAGCTTCCCTCAAGTTGTATCCTGAAAATATAGGGGGTCGAAGCCTCCTTCCAGTTGTAGATGGAGAACAAAGGAAGTTGGTGCTTCAAATGAATGTAATTCTTAAAGACATATAAGAAAAAACATTATGTTTTTTTCTCCTGCATTGGTTTTCCACATAAAAATATTGGTGTACTATGTATGTCTATGATTGTTCATTGTTCATTGTTCATGGTTTATTTACTCTGCACTTATTGGATGATAATGCTATATTGATCATAAATATAAATAACACTTGCATATTGTGGTTAAAAATATCTATTATTGATTCACCCCCTCTCAGTAATCCAACAATTGGTACTAGAGCAGGTTCCTTCATAAATCAGTTTAACCACTGAAAGGTAGATCGTGGAGAGAAACAATATGTATAAAAATGTAATACCATAGTTTGATGGACAAAACTATGCATTCTGGAGTAGAAGGATGAAAACATATGTGCAGGCACATGGATTTGAGGTTTTGCAATCAATTGTAGATTAAAATGAACCCTCCATTATGACATCAATGTAAGTAAGTACAGTAGTGGTAAATTTTTTTTTGAAACATCATATTGAACAAGGGCTAAGAGACAATAACATGCATCAATGTACCCACATTCTAATCTAATCCACATCATTTTACAGTAAGAATTAGACACATCATCATTATTACTAATAACTCAATCATATCACATAAAGATAACAAGGATACCTACCCACCAACCTACCCTTCATGGTTAGGACCTCCAGGACACATAATCAACACTCAAGTCCAGGATTCATCTGATTTATTTTGACCATTTAAGGTCTCAGGATTGGAGACTGTTTTGAGGAACAATGAGGTATCTAAATCCCTTAACCAATTCTAGACTTACAAATCAAGACTAGAATTCAACGTTAATCATTAAAATATAAATCACATGCTCAAAGGATCGAACAAATAACATTGTGATATATTTAACATACTATACTGAGTCTAGAATCTACCAATGACATAACAAAAGTTTCAAGTAAACTCATCACTCTACTTAAATAAGATATGTGCAATTCGAACTTAAACATCATTAGAGATGTAGGCGATGAAATTCAAATTTATTCAATTAAACATTGTCTAACATCATTAGGATTTAAGGTCACTAAAGGTCACAATAAATGAATCGAAATATCAATATTGATTACAATAAAATCTCATTAATATGAAATTATTAATACGATTCCTTTACTTATTCAATTATTTAATATAAAAAAGTTATATATATATATATATATATATATATATATATATATATATATATATATATATATATATATATATATAAACCCTAAGGACCCAAGTGGGAAGTGTTACACATTATTTTGGTCACCCTAGTGATCCATTGACAACATGTGTTCATGTTCCCAAAAAGAGCCTTTCTTCATGAGGAAAGTGACTGACTTTCTCTTCTCAAAAACCCTATTAAGGAAGGTCGTCACAGAATGCACTATACATAGGGTGCGACAATTCCTGATCATCGCCCCCTTCTCTAAATCTAGGTTGCGACGTCTTCACAGGTTTCCCTATACCTAGGGTGCGACAATGTCAAAAGCTAAGAAAAGGTCAAGTTTCACGAATGTTCTAGAAGGGGATCTTCTAGGCCTTCGAACGGTTTGGATCTTACTCGCTTCTCTGATATGGTGGGATCATCCTAATCTCCTCAAACCATCTCTCCTTCACATTATATAAAGAGGGATCTCTCATGGAAAAGGATAAGGGTTGATAAAGGTGGAATAGGCTAAGATTGTATGGAGAGTTCTACATTAGATCATGTTTGAGAGCCTCATTTCATTTCATCAAATTATTGTGGATATTCTTCATTCAATATTGGAGCAAGTGTGTGTGTTGGAGAAAAGGGTCATCGAAAGGGGACCTTGCGACATCAAGGCTTTGGTTGTAATCTCCACTTTCATTCTAATATGATACAGTGATATGTTTCTTTCTCATAAAACTTGTCTTGTTTTATTGTATGATTCCTTGATCACATGCATAAGTTCTTGTTGAGTATATTGGATTGCTTTCACTTTGGTTGGCTTGTGTTCCCTTGCAGATTCAATATCACAAGAGCGTCAGAGTTGAGCTAGTATGACAGTGGCAAGAGGAAGTGACATTTAAACAATATGTTTCCTATCTGTTGTTAACTAGTAAACTCAATAGTCGGAGCTTAGAGAAAACATCATATTATGTTTTGTTTTGTTCTAGATCTAGGTGGATCTAGGGAGATCTGTTTATGTTCGCATTTACCGATTAATCCCATAACAAAATTGGCGACCATATTGGGGATACGACTTCCTTTTGATTTTTTTATTCCCATTTGCTTTTAGCCCGCCTTCTTCTGATTAAATTCACTCGCTGAGTCAGTGGGTGATCAATCTAGACTCCCTGGGTCTAGAAGTTCAATTAGAATTTTTGTCTTTATCCCATTTTTTCCTCATTTACAAAGATCGTTGCATTGCACCATATTGGCAACTTGCGATGACCCTCATATGCCGCATCCTTCTTGACCAATCCAGTGCGACAACGCCGCATTGTGCTCTGCTAGTAGCCTGTGACGACCTTTGCTTGTCACACTGTGTCCCATACCCAACCTGCAACGACTCCTATAGAAGTTGTTGGAGTGAGTCAATTTGTCTTTTTTGACCCAGATTTTCCTTAGTTGCCTAGGGTGAACTTGTCATGCTAGTGTTTGATTGATTCATGAGTTTAAATCTTTCTCTTGATTGGTTTTCAACGATTGAAAGTATTTCTTTGCATTTTGCAAGTTTTTTGCTTTTTCTCTTTGTCGCAAGGATATAATCTCTCGATCTTTGATCTGAGTGCTTGTTTGAAAAAGGGTCTTTGGTTTGTTTCAAGTTTTGGATTGATTTTACTTTCCAGATTGTTCGTTGATTAAGAAACACTTTTTTCTTACATATGA
Organism: Picea engelmannii; assembly: GCA_009831015.1. Lineage (NCBI taxonomy): Eukaryota > Viridiplantae > Streptophyta > Pinopsida > Pinales > Pinaceae > Picea > Picea engelmannii. Next base: position 262,075 of record ML783063.1, read on the forward strand.
CAAAAGGTTTTCTTGTCTTTTTCATTTTTTCCTATATTACGATTTTGATTTGGGAATTGTGTTGAGAATGTCTTGATTTTATTGGATTACATTTTCCTTTCGTCATCACATATTTTATCTTGTTTTGAAAAGGAAGGATTGGATTATTTTATTCTTTTTAGTAATCTTTCATAAGAAAATTTTTACATTCGAAATATTTGTTAAAAAGAAGAATTGGAAAATTTTGTAGTTCATGGTTATTTGGAATTGTGTTCATTCGAAATTAAGAAATTGCAATTCGTAGATTTTTGTACTTCAAAATAATACCTTTTCCCTACTGTAATTAGAGTTCATTGAATTGAAAATTGCATATTCATCTCTTTTTTCATTTTATTGGGTCAAGGTCACAACATCAACAATTTCATTTTCATCTCCCATTTGAGTAAACAACAACCATTAAAATACAGTGTAAAATTAAAATTTATTACCTACTTGTATTTTCTAGGGATTCTTTTCACCAACATTAGCTAGGATAGTGCTTTGGAATAGGTTGTAAGGCACACTCTCCAAAGCATCAAAAAACACAATAGTATCTTATGATAGGGAGAGTTCAAATACAATTGCTACATTTTGTCCTGGGAAGCCCTTCTCACACAAGGGTCAAACCTGAGGTCGCATTAAGACTGGAAGAGTTACTCACCCTAATTTGTTGGTTTTGGTGTAGATATTGCATGTATTATTGGGGGTCACTTGAAGGTATACCCACGATTATGTGTGGGAGCCTCTTGAGTTGATTTCAGGCTAGATACCCTGCCTTTGCGCGTGGATCAGACTATCGACTGTTTCCCTAGGCATCATTGTTGTAGTTGGTAACCTTAGTAGCCTATCTCTTTAGGGTATTTACACAAGGTGACTGTGGAGGGGCAAGTATTCACGGTACTTAGAATCGACGTTGGCCAAACTCACTTGAGCTCCTTGGAGGGTATACCCACGATTATGTGTGGGAGCTTGCACCAGGGTGTAATTCTGTTAAGTAGGTCATCAACGTAAATTTTCCACCCACTTTATCCCAGCCCCTTATTGTCTTGATTTCGCGATGATGGATTTCATCACCAACTAGTGAATTCGAAATAAGAAGGTTAGTTTGTTTGGTTTGATTTCTAGATTTTACCAGTGAGTGTTGTTTGTTTTCTCTAGTTGGCAATAGATTTTTTTCATTATTTACTTGGTTCAAACAACATCGGCCTTCACCATTCACGTAGGATGCAAGGGATACCCCCAGAAGATATGGAAGGTTATCTCCCTTTTCTTCCTAACTCACTAGAAGGATCTCCTGAGGGAGTAGTCAATAATGAAGTAGCTTCTGAAGTTGGAAGCACACACTCTTTTGAAGGGTTTCGAATTGTTTTGGACTCCTTAGAGGCTTTCCGACTTCCCCCAAATTTGTTATTGAGTATTAGAAAAGACGCACATTTGCTTTGGATGAATTCATTGGGAGAAATTGTTGTTGTTGAGAGTATTGGAGTTCCTACTGGACCTAACGCGGGATCTGGAGTAGAAGATCCACTGTTTCCCAGTGAATCATTTAGAACTCCAACTCACACTGCTGGAGTTGTTAATCCTAGTTCCGTCCCTTTGAAAATATGTGATCTTTACGACAACCTAGGAGTGAGTCTTGATCAACCTATAGCATCACAAATTCTTGAGACATATGTTACCTATATGGTACCTTTAGACCATTTTAATGGTACTACCAATAGTTTCACCACCATTTCAGACCAATTATTAGTTGGTTCTCACTTGATTCTTCCTCCCCAGATGGCCCATTCTATTATGGTTCCACAAGCTACCACAGTTTCTACCAAAAATGTGGTTATCACTCAAGATCCCATTAGAACGCCACTTTCACCTAAACCAAATCCATCACTTCCCCCTGGGTATAAATCTTTGAACACTTTCGTTGCTATCCCTACCCAGAATCCATCTGAAGGGTCTGGACTTTTTGTTCCTCCTGGGTATAATGCTGCAAGTCAATTTGTCCTACACCTGACCCGATTCTCTCCAGAGAGCCTTATGTTCCTCCTCCACCTTTGTTAGGAGGATCTCATCGTCTTGACCCTAGTGGCTCCAATCTAATTGGAGGCACCAGTTTTTTCGTCACTTCTAGTTTCCAGATTCCTGTTGGAGGTCAACCTCAAGCTGGGGGGAAACCTCAATTTTGAGGACAACCTTAGATTGGGGGACAACCTCAACTTGGGGGGCAACCTCAAGTTGGAGTCCATAACCTAGTTTATGGACAAAACGTACCTGTGTTACAATCTCAACCTCGGTATCTTCCTTTCTAAGGAAATCTACAACCATCTGGGGGGAAACATCCTCAAGTTAATTATTTTGTACCCCCTAACATAGGTCAACCATATCCAAGTTCTTTGAATCCCACTTGGGGTCAAAAATTTCAATCTAATGTTTCTTTCCAAGGGAACATACTTAATCAACCCAACCCTGTGGGCTATTTGCCTCAAAATCCTCCACAACTGAATCTGTCAGGACTGTCTAATCATCTATAGACTACTTATGGTTCTATTGGTATACCTACAGGGCTTCCCCCTCAGAACTACCAGTTTCTTCAAGTGAACCGACAATTTCCTTTTCTAGCCAATTTGGATTTACCTGATTTCTCTAGGATTTTGAATGATCCTATTTTACATTCTCCTTATTGGCCCGTCATACTAGGCAAGTTACTATCTGACATTCCTAAATTTGATGGTCCAGCGGGAGAAGATCCGAATAATCATGTTATGACTTTTCATCTATGGTGTTCATCCAACTCCTTGATGGATGACTCCATAAGATTACGACTTTTCCAACGAAATCTCATGGGTTAGGAAACAAAATGGTACATCGAGTTACCATGAGGATTATTTAATGATTTTAACAACCTAGCCATGGCCTTTTTGACACATTACCAGTTTCCAATTTGATATGAGACAGGAACTGGAATTTTGAGTTCTTTTAAACAATCTTCGTTCACTCATATTTCTGATCACATCCATGAGTGGAGGAGGAGAAGATGCTTAATCAAAGTTCCTCTTACTGATCAACTATTGGTTGAGTGGTTTACCAAATCACTCATTGGACCTATTTCTCATGATGTCGCCATGGGTGGTGTTGTCACTGAAGAGAAGGTGATTAGTCGTGATCAGTATCTAGATCTCGTTTATTTGCAAACATGAACACTTTACGATTTGATCCCCGACGCTCCTCGTCCTTCCACAAATCCTACCCCGACACCTCCAACAACTTCTCATGCTGTTGATGGTGTGATTGGCACATTTCATGCTGAGACTTAGTCTACGCATGTCATTCACACTAATCCCAAATATAATAATTCTAATATACAAAATACTTCTACTCCTACTTCTTCCTCCAGTAAGACTGCTGAAGTTAATTCTGTTCAATCCACACCTACTGGGAAGAATAAAAATAAGAATAAAGGGAAGGGTAAGAATAAGGAGGACAAGAATAATAATCCATAATCTGATAAATAGAAAATGAAAACCGTTGATGAGAAAGATAAACATAAACATCGTTACCCTTTCCTTATTTGTGGTGACGATCATTACACGAAAGAATTTCCAAGATGCGTTGAGGTTACTAAGTTCCTCCAAGGGACCGGGAAGCCTTCTACACCTTTCATTTTGTCGCAAACTTTCCCTTCTCAGTAGCAGGCCCAATTGGTCATTCATGACCAAGATTCTCCTTCTACATCATCTTATGTCCTTATGTGTACTGGTGTCTCTAAAAATAACTAAGTTGCAGTCGCAACTCGAGCCAAAGATTACTCTCTGTCAAAAGAGAAAGTTGATGATATACCACCTTCATTGGTCCAACCTTCTCCTACAAATTTACCTCCAAACGGTCCTCTTCATCTCGAAAGACCGGGTCTCGATATAGTTCTTCTCCCTCCTCCCAAGGGAATTGTTTGAAAGTCTACGTTCAATCCTCATGCACGTACTGCCAAAAACTACAGTATTGTAGAAGACCTTGCGCAAGAACCCTCCGCGATGTTAGCTTTCGAAGTCCTTCAAAGTTTTCCTACTCAACGGAAGGCACTGTTAAAGGCCATTGGTGGAATTGATCCTACGGATACCAATTTGATAATATTTGACTTGGAAGATCACATTCCAAGGCTTCCTCCTCAGTTAGCGTTTCACATCCAAGTTGTTGTTGAAAAACGAATATCTGTAGAACCGTTATTAATGAAGGAGCCTCGACTTGTGTTATGTACGTTACATGTTGGAAAGCCATTGGCTCTCCTGCCCTTACCGAGTCACACAATACACTTAAGGCCTTCAATAGTACATGTTTTAAACCTTAGGATGTTATTCCCTCGTTGTCTATTACGTTGGAAGGTAAGTCGGTCAATGTCGAGGTTGAGGTCTTCGATGCACCTCTTGATTATAACCTTCTACTTGGCCGTAGTTGGATTGATTCCATGTGTGCAGTTGTGTCTACCCTTTTACGTGTGTTACGATTCCCGCACTAAGGAAAGGTCGTTACTGTCAACCAACTGGCCTTCTTTAATTCTGATTCCCATACTAGCAATGTGCCTTTTATATTGAAGACACCCCATGGTTACAATAATGTCTGTGTGGATCATTTAAAAGATTCAACTTTGATGGGTACATTTCCAATCCCACCACCTGATATTCCCCTTCCTTTTGTTGCCTCAATTAACATGATCTCAACCACTGTTCGTGAAACCCTTGAGTCATATGACCCATGGGTATTACCTATCTCTGGTGATTACCTTCATTACAACAACAAAATGCCTTTAAGTCCAATCGAATCCCTTATCAAGCTATTCAATCGACAACCCCCTCTCCTCCTTCTCTCTATAATTCATATCCTAATTTGTTCCACGTGATATTTCCTACTGATGAGATGATCATGCCAGTCATGTCTATGGAATATACCCCATGGGACGATGGACATCATCGCTCCATCCTCTTCCTAGAATGTGATACCATAGAGAGATACCAATGGATTTCAACTTCATCGACCATTGTCGTTATTTCTTCAATTCCTGAGTCAACGTACGATGTGTTGTATGAAGGGAACTTCCATAACATTTCACCTACCGTCCCTCTTGACATATCGATTAAACCCAGAGTCACGAGGAATGTTCATATTGAGGCCTCGTGTTCTACTGACGAGTTACACACTTATAAAGCCCTTTTCCAAGAATTATGCGACGTTTTTTCCTGGAGTTATGAAGAAATGTCAGGTATTGATCCTGATATCATTGTACATGAGATTAAGAAGTACCTGGATGCTAAACCTGTTTGGCAGAGGCTTTTCCCAATCCATCCACGTAAATCCGCTGCTATCAAGCTTGAAGTTGAAAAACTTCTTAAAGATGGCTTTATCTATCCCGTGGCTTTGACTGATTGGGTATCCAATCTCATTTTGGTAAATAAGAAGCAAGGAACCATTCACGTTTGCATAGATTATAAGGATATAAATAAATCTTGTCCTAAGGAAAATTATCCTACCCCTTTCGTCGACTAGATCATTGACGATTGTGCCAGGAGTGAAATATTCTCCTTGATGGACGGTTTCTCCGATTATAATCAAATTAATATTTTACCAGTGGATCAACACAAGACTGATTTTATTTTCCCTTGGGGAACCTTTGCCTACCAGAAATTACCCTTTGGTCTCAAGAACGTTGGCGCAACCTTTCAGCGTGGTATGTCTTACGCTTTCCATGATATTAAGCACATTATGCAACCCTATCTTGATGATATCCCGACGCATTCCATGCGTCGCCAAGATCACACAACACATTTAAGGGCCATTTTCGTACGTTGTCGTTATTATCGCATATGTTTGAACCCACACAAATGTGTTTTTTGTGTGGAGTCCGGTCGACTTCTTGGTTTTATCGTGTCGATACACGGGATTCAAGTAGACCCCTTGAAGGTTGAGGTTATTCTTAATCTGCCTCCTCCTTCCACGCTAAGCCAGCTCCAAAGTTTACAAGGGAAGGCAACCTTTTTGTGTCGTTTCATCCCCAATTATGTTGCACTGACAAAAGGATTCACTCGGCTACTCAAGAAAGGTTATGAGTTTCTATGGGACGATACTACAAACAAAGCCTTTTAAGCTTTGAAACTTTCCTTAACCCGTACACCATTATTGTTTCCCCCTGACTATAGCCGAGATTAATTCCTCTACTTAGTTTCTTCAGACTCTACCATTGCTATGGTCTTAGTCCAAGAGGATGATTCACATGACGAACATGTGATATACTAATTGAGTCGGATTCTCATGACTACCGAAACCAAATACCTACATGTGGAGAAACTGGCCTTGGAAGTTGTTCAAGTTGTCCAACATTTTCATCATTATATCTTATTACATAGAACCACCATTATTTCCAATTGCAACCCCCTGCAACATATCCTTACTCGAAAATTGCTAGGGGAAAGTACTGCAAATGGATAGTGATTCTCCAGGATTTTCACTTGGAGTTTGAATTTCCTAAGTCAAAGAAATCTTTGGTTTTTGCCGAACTGATATGTGACCTTCCCTCTACTAAGACAAAAAATGTGGCAAATGATTCCTTGCCTAACAAATCCCTTTTTCTGATCAGTTTTGATGACGTATGGTACGAATATATTATTATCTATCTCTAGACTCAAACTTTCCAGCCTGATCTATCTAGTACAGATCATCATCATATACGATATCAATCCCGACAATACATCATTCTTGGTGATACCCTCTACCATCACGGTATTGATTCCATTTTTCAACAATGTCTCACTTACGATGAAGCTGAAAAAGCTTTGAATGACTGTCACTCTGGAGCATGTGGCGGTCATATGTCTGGGTATGTCACTTCCCAAAAGATCTTACGAGCAGGTTATTTCTCACCTTCTTTGTTTAAGGACTGCATTACTATCGTCCAGAAATTCCATGCTCGCCAAAATTATAATAACAAGATAAGATCTCATCCTTCTCCCTTACATCCTGTAGTTTCCGTTGGTCCATTCGCCAAATGGGGCATTGACTTCATGACATGTAACCCTCACTCGGTCGGGGGGCATGGATACATCATTGTAGCTATGGATTATTTCACTAAATGGGCCGAGGCGATGCCTACATTTGATAACACCGGGAAAAATGCAACATTGTTCATATTCAATCATATCATTACTAGATTTGGTGTCCCCCAAGCCATCATTACTGATCACAGTTGTCATTTTTGAAATTTTATGATGTCTGAACTTACTGACAAGTTGGGTCTTCGCCATGAAAACTCAACCCCCTATTATCCATAGGCCAATGGCCAAGTTGAAGTGATCAACAAGGTTCTCACTACCATGCTTTGACGAATGATAGGAATTCATAAGACAAATTGGCACGATGTTGTTCTCAACATTACGGGCCTATCGGACATTCATTAAGTCTGCAATAGGATTTACAACTTTCCAGTTAGTTTATGGTATCAAAGCCATATTTCTAATTGAATGTGAAATATCGTCTTTGAAACTAGCCGTTGAACTTCTCCCTAACACCTCTACTGAAGAGGAATGTCTTTTGTATTTGATGCAACTAGACGAAACCCATCGCGATGTCGCCTTAGTTATTGAAACTCAGAAGAAACATATTAAAGCCCAATATGACAAGCATGTCAAGCCACGTGTTTTTTCTGAAGGTGATCTAGTTCTTCTTTACAAGCAAGATCATGATTTTCTAGGGGCTGGTAAATTCAAGCCCATGTGGCGGGGTCCTTATATTGTCAAACGAGTATTGGAGAAGGGAGCTTATGAGCTAGTTTATTATGATGTAATCCCTTTGAGTGAACCTAGAAATGGGCTTTACTTGAAGAAGTACTATGCTTAAGTCATTTTTGCATGAGTGCTTGTATTTTAGTGTATAATACTCTTTTGTGCTTTTTCATTGTTTGGTTTCGACCTTTAGCTGCTTACCTTGCATTGTGCTTGGTTTTCATATGTCAGAGTCTTCGCTACCCTAAATTGGCTTCGCCGATGGCGCTAGTCACAGTACTCAAAACTTAGCATCTACTGCTTGGGCAATATATGCACCTACAGATGAATTGATTAGTCTACATGGTGTTTTTCTTGGTCGTGCAACTAACAATATTGCAGAATACAGTGTTGTCATCGAATTATTGACTGATGTTGTTTCACTTGGAATCCGTCATCTTGTTTTACGAATCATTTCACAGCTAGTGGTCCTACAGTTGAGTAATGTGTATTCTATCCGAAGTCTTATGTTGTTAAGGGTATATTTACGAATTCACCTCTTGGAACGTCATTTTGATTAGATTGAATATCAACACATTCCTAGATTTCTAAATACATTAACAAATGCATTGGCTAATTATGTGTTAGACAGGGATTTGAGACATTTATAAAATCCAATCACACTTTGTATATACAACAAGTAAGCTGGTAGAAGCCTCATATATATATAATGATAATTTTTTTACAAAAAGTGTTTTTGTCCGAAGACCAAAATATCAGAAATGTGAAGCACATGGCTTCATATACAAATAGAGCATCAATGATGTTGCTCGCTATAACATGCGAATTCCTGTAATAATCTACAAAGAATTCGACTGATGGAAGCAGACACGCCCACTGTGTGGAGTTGGTAATGGCTCAGAACATCATCTATAGAGGCATCGGGGATGTTCATCGTGAGCCCCTCCAGGTTTTGTTCTATGGTCTTGTAGTCGGAAATAACTACTCCTGCTACGACTCCTCTCTCCCCTTGCCTTTGAATTGGGGATGAACCTGGAGGATGGTAAGGTCCCACATCTGCATCATCAAAGAGCGTTTGATTAATCATCGGATAAAAAACATAAAAACATGTTATATCATTAAAAATCACAAAAACATCATATAAACAAAATGTCCTTCTTACCTATCTCCCCCCATTGGGAGCCCTCTGGAAGAGCTAAGTCTGGATCTCCTCGGTAGTCTATCTCGACATATGCATAGTCGTCGACCATGATCATATGAGTTCTCAACCAGTCGAAGAAAACATCATTATATTTAATGATAGGACCGGGTGCATGTCGCTCCATGAGGTCGACCCACCTCCTCATTCTCGGATCCTGT
>ML783063.1:271859-296765 GCA_009831015.1 Picea engelmannii
AGGGCCCGATATAGGGCACCTGCGACGACCTTCGCGCATAGGTACCCTAAAAAACTTAACTCAAAAGTCTATTTCTAACCAATGAAAAACAAATTTTAATCCATGTAAAGTTGGAGGAAATGAAGATTACATGTTCTGTGGAGATGGTTCATCAAATGATCAGTCGTGGTTCGTCAAATGATCAGTCGTGCCCTCCATGATCTGTTGTTGAAAATTGAGGTAAAATAGGGGGTTTAGATAAAGGTTTGGGTGAAATGACAAATGGAATAGTGAAATGAGGTTTTTACCCATTTTTATTGATTTTTCATTTTTTTCATTTGTATTTTATATGTTTAATCTAAACCCTAAAGTCCTAACAACTCTACAAGTGGTTGATTTTTGTAGATAAAAATCCTAGGAGTGAAACGTTGAACAAGGATACACTTTTTGGTTTGTTTTTATACATTTGTCGCATGTACAGATCCTTTTAGGGTTTTTTCAGGAAAAACTCGGAGCTTAGTTTTTGTTCTTTCTCATGCTCATAAATCAATGAGAATGTAACCGAGTATAATTTTATCACTTTTTCAAACTCGTAATGGTAACACAAAAAATGAAACCTACAGAGTATCTTTTAAACTCTTTTCACACTCCGTAAAACCAAAAATATTGTTGAGCGACCTTGTTCTTTTCACGCTCATAAAATTATTTGAAGAAAACATTTGATGAGTGGTAGGTTATCACTTTTTCGGTCTCACCAGATTTATTTACTAAAAAGGAACTATGGAGTTCTCTTTAAGTGTTTTTCAGACTCTCTAAACATAAAAAAAAACCCGAGTTTTCTCTCTTTGGACTCGTTAAACAAACATCGAAAGACCCATATGGGACCAAACCACTCCTTCTAAGGGTTCGTTAAATATAATCTGAGGGACTCATCCGAAGGATGAGCTTACATCAACAAGCATATGTTATCCTCCTCGAGCTTGCATAAAAAATAAAGAGGTACTCGCTAGAAATGGTGGGGGGGAATTGGGAAAGAAATGTGTCTCTGTATCCGTGTTAGTGGCAGTAATAGTCGCTTTCAAACATGACACCCCCCCTTCATCGTTGTATCCGGGTTGGGAAATCCATTTGTCTCTCATTTGACTATCCACATGTTCAGATGTTGGGTCCTCCTTGAGTCAATGTTGTCAAGACTATTTCCGTGTCATTCATATGTTAGAGAGGAGTCTAACCTAAACAAGCATTCTATTGAGTCAGTCATCTGCAGTTGTAAATTTTCTACCATGTCGGCCTTCCCGGTGTCAGTTTCGAATCGTTGCTTACTCTGATCTACTTCAAATCTGTTACTTATTTCGTTTCATTCATGGAGGATACATTAACGCTCTCTTGTGACGAGTCTTTTCCTGTCGACTTCAACTCATTATCCAAGAACAAGACTTAGAAATCATTCAGTATCTTAGAGCCTGCACGCCTCAATGGCAGGTTTCTTCACTTTCAACAATGGGTTTACATCATTGACCCCTGATTGGAAGATTCCATCGAGTGTTCGACTTCAACTCATTTATTCACATTCGTAGGATTGTACTGGGGTACCTTGGGATTCATTGACATCAATGGTGATTTCCCTCGCACTTGTTAACGGTCTTCATTAATGACCGGTAATCAAGTGGTTTCTACCATGTTCGACTTCAACACATGTAATTGCATGGTTAGATTCATACTTAGGGACGATGGAGATGAAGACCTTGGATCACACCATTCTGGTCCAGGTTGCGATGAAGTATTCATGATTTGTATTGACACATAGATCCACTTTGAATGTCTCATGGCTATGTCAAAATTTGAGTCATTTTAGAGCATAGATCCACAATGTATTCTGGGTGGCTATATCGGTTCATAATGACATGGATCCACAGTGTATTTTTAGTGGCCATGAATCACTTGAAATTTTGTAGTCTGAGTATGGGAATGCCTACCTCAGACAATGGTATATTATTATGTTGACTCTTGACTGTTTGCAAGTTCTCGATTGGTGCACTCCTTGTTTCCAACACACACATTCTACATAGTATTTCGGCTATCATGAGTTCCAGCTTCATACTTTGGGGGGAATTCTGTTACACATTATTTTGGTCACCCTAGTGATCCATTGACAACATGTGTTCATGTTCCCAAAAAGAGACTTTCTTCATGAGGAAAGTGATTGACTTTCTCTTCTCCGCATTTACTGATTAATGTGATCTTGGGAGATCTTTTTATGTCCATGAGGTGGATCTAGGGAGATTTTTTTATGTCCGCATTTACCGATTAATCCCATAAAATGAAGGTCTAAGACCCTCTTATGTCTTGTCAATTCAATATATTCCACATACATTTTTAATGTCTCTACAATAAAATAATACTTTAATTAGTCACAATATAATTAATGTCTTCTCAATATAAGTTGAAACAAGACTACTATATAATATCAATGTGAATGCCCAGGCATCAATATTAGCTTCTCAACTTCTAAGGAATATTAAGTTGGATTATTGTTTGTACCCGGGTTTTAGTTATCTCAACTAAGATTTTAATTTATTCCATGACACTTTAGGGAGAGTGACATTCATGTCGACTTGAACATGAAATATATTACAATGTCTATTCAATTAGTGGAGTGTAATTTGTGACGTCCCAACAAACATTTGATTTAAAACTAGAAGGATAATAGAAAGAAATCTTGGATGATCCCTCCTAATTTACAAATGAACCCCAACATGTGGCGAAATAAAGAATAGTAAGTCTCAACTAAGGAGATACTCAACGAAAGAGGAGGATGGGTGCCCACGGTGAAAGTGAAATAGACTAATCTCGGATGTAAGGTCAACAAAAAGTTCACATGGGTTGTTGTAGTAAACAAAGTGTGTTGGGATTTCTCCAAATCCTTAATACAAGGAGCAGGAAGATAAAAACAGTTATCGTTCCACGCCATTTAAGAGATGGGACTATCAATCAAGTCAAACTAAATAAGTATACAACCGAGGTCATATATCAATACCATCGACCAACCAATCACATTTATGCCAAGTTGTGGAACAACACCAAGCATCAAATGCAAGTCATAAGGAGAAATAAACAACGTTCACACAAGGCTCTAAGGGAAGAGCTCACGGGGCCATCAGTTGTGCACTATCAATATAAAATAAATTTGAATTCTATTATCTCGCTACCGAGAACTAAAGGAGTTTTCCCTCTTCGTTCAAATCTCTAACAAACTAATGCAAAGAGTAAATGACAAAGTCTGGCATCCCAAATCTTAAATATTTGAGAATGGTTCTGGAAGTGACGTGGGTTTCAGGGATTGTCACTCATTTTCAAGTAAACGACAAAGCATTAAATTAAGGAAACACTAACAACTTGGCATTACACAGATAACAATCTTTATCATTGTTATGGGTTCACTCTTAAAACTAAGGAAACTACCATGCAGTTCGTTGCAAGATCTTATTTAATTCTTCCTGATAATTTTGTAAAGAAAGCGATTGTAAAATAAGTCTTACCTCAATTCAACCCTTTGATGATGAATTCCAGCATAACCCAACAATTATAATTTGTAATATTTTTAAAATAATTTGACCACGACCATACGAGTTTCAAAATCGATATCGTATTAAATTACTTCGACTGAGAAATAATCTAACTTTGCGATGGCGTCAAGCTTGACAGAGAATAGTAAGATCTTGTTTCCCATTTTCAACTAAACAAAATAAAATGTGATCATAAAAAAATTATGAAACACGGAAAACAAAAAGAATTCTTAGTGTCCCAACGCAAATATGGTCTCGAATTTTCAATAAAACCTTTACAAGGAAACTACCAAATTCTGGTTCAAATTTACATTAAAATACATGACAATATAACTTCAATTTGGATTTTCAATTAAAACCTTGCAATTAAATACAAAATTCCATTTTGGTTTGCACATAAAAATTTCAGTGACCCAACAGATCTAACATTTTAGAAATTGCAACCTTGACAATGTTTCCATATAATTAATTACAGAGGTAAAATTTATACTACAATGTCCTTAGATTTAAATTGAAATTTCAAGATAAATCCACAATGACTTTTCAATTCTAATTTCCAATTCAAGTTGCATCCTTTTACTACACTATATAACTTTCAAATTCAAGAAACTGTGAAGTAATGGTAACGATTTAATAAATTCAAGTTCCGATTTTAAAACAAAATGGCAGCGAACTATCAAGTTCATAAATCCGATTTGTACATAAATTGGCACTGGACAACAATTCAATTTTTTGATTACACAATGGCTCTTCAAAGAGCTTGGAAATTCTACACTAGAATTTACCATACTATATACATATCTACTCTTAAGAAAAAATATTTTTTTGAAATAAAATACCGGAACCAAAGAAGACAAAGAATTGACGATGTCCTTCAAAGACTTGCACTCCTTCTGTTCTTTTGCTTTCTAATCACTGAAAATTCATTGGCACCTCCCAGCCAATGCTAGGGGTACTCTTCTTCCCCCTTAGCCCCCCGATCCGAAAAGGGGCCACACACAAGAAACCAACAACAATAGCTCCAAGGCTTGCCTCAGAAGGAAGATCTTTCACTCTTTCTTCAAGCTTGGTATCCCAACTCTCACAAGTAAAACACAGTCCACAAAATTTTGGCAGCATAATATTACCAAGAATAAGTGAGATCCATTTCCCTTCTACCACATTTGTTTTATAGAAAAAACCCCAATGACGCATGTCCTCATGCACAATTAATTATCTTTTTAATTAATTTAATTAGGATTATTCACCCACACACTTGTCACACTCTCCCCAAATTGCACAAGTAATTACCATTTTTATTTTACTTAAAAAATCATTTTCCCTCACATTCCCCATTGTGTTCCTATTTTTTCTCTTAGTTGTCCCTTTGTTCCCAAAATTTTCATTTAATGAGTGTCTCCTAACTAGATCTTAGTTAGAGTTCGATTAGGAGACTTCTTCTAGTTAGACTAGTGGTAGGTTGACTCAAGATTATTTTCCATTTGTATTCTTATTCTCTCATATTGATATTTCTTTTATTTTTAAAAATCCATTTTATTAATTTCATGCACACATGTGCAATTTATCCATTCTTTTATATTTTTATTTATCTTCTTCCTAGAGTTTGATTTTATTTTAAATCCTTTAAATTTATTTAATCTTTTAACTAGTCCCTTAATTAAACTTAGACTTGAACTTAATCTAGAACTTAGGCTTAGACTCTTGTTAGGATTCAAGGTTTGTAATTTACTAATTAAATAATTATTTTATCTAACAAGGTCTAAACACTTTCAATGTTTTCTAGGCCACCTAGATTTATTTGAATCATCTTTTAATTACACGATGTGCCCTTCAAGACGCACCTTCGTGCTCCAAGGGTGCCACTTTCCTTTGAATGGTTTTGGAATTTTTTTCGACCCTTGGAGTCAACACTCCACTCGGTTGACCTTGTGAGAGACTAAGGGATTCTAAGGAATAAGTACTTTGCCTTATTGCAAGCCCCTTAGAAATCTTTGTGAGAGACTGTCTCAACCCTCCCTCATGACATCGTGGACCTCTCAAACTAGGTAATCGTTAACCTATCATTCAGGCCACGACAGGTGTGCTAGTAGGCTGTGACAGGGACTCTGCCACACCTCTCCCTCAAGTGTTTGGTTTATGTGCATGACCCCTTTACTCCTTATGTGAGTCGTATTAGCAAGCATCACCAAGCCTACATCCACTGACAAAAACAACGTCAATAATCCATATACATAAATCATACTATAATCAATCATATGTCACATATGTGAAAACTGAAATACTCAAACAAAATACGATCCACTCCCTGACTCAATCTGGAGTCCAAGGAAATCCATTGATGCCATCAACATCCATAACTTGTCATATGTCCTACATACTCAAGAAGCTCGTCAACAAAATTTGTCAATACATATACATCAAATTAAAAATAAGTCACAATACATCATCATCATCATCATATATAACTCATAATCAAAATGAAATCATAATATACCATAATCGAATCACTTGCACGCAATTGTCATCAAAGAATAAGTCAATGAAAGTGTGCTCAGTAGAACGAGATGTTACATACACCCCCTCTTGTTTTAAACTTCATCCCGAAGTTTGTATAGTATATAAATGAAAGTAAACAAATGTATCAGACATAGATCCACATATCTAATCTATCAAACAGGTAAGGAAATTGTTGACGCATTTCATATGCGTCCTCCCAGGTATCCAAGTGTGGACTATAGTTGTCCCACTAGAACTTGACCTGATCGACTATTCAACGTCGTAGTTGTTGAATGTGATTGTTCAGAATGTGGATTGGCTTCGCCATGAGAGCACCCCCGTCCGACACCTGCAAAGAACTCATGTCATTAAGGTGTGACAGATCACTAATATAACGTCGTAAGATAGATACATGAAAGACATCGTGCATATGGTTCAAAGAATAAGGAAAGACTAGTCGATAAGCCACGAGTCCTTTATTTTTCACAACCTCGAAAGGTCCCACAAACCTAGGAGAGATTTTATCACCCTTTCCGAACTAGATCGAACACTTGTGTGGTTTTACCCATAAGAAAACTATGTCGCCAACTTCATAACTTCATTCAACACGATGCGCATCAACATAATTCTTATGTCGATCCTGTTCTTCTTTAATCCTTTGTCTTATCTATTACATATGTTCTTTCATTTATTGGATTACTTCCAGTCCCACTAGGACCCTATCCTCAAGTCGATCCCAACTCAACGATGTCTGACATGGTCGCCTGTAATGAAACTCAATGGTGCCATATTAATCGTACTCTGGTAACTTTTGTTATAAGAAAAATATACCAATGGAAAGAAGCATTCCCAACGTTTATATTGGTCCATTATATACATATTCCACATATCCTCCAAAATCTAGTTCGTTCTTTCTATTTGTTCGTCTATCTCTGGGTGATATGTTGAACTAAATTCAGTTGTGTTCCCAAGGCCTCTTGGAAACTGGTCCAAAACCGTCCTATAAACATTGATCCTTGATTGGATATGATCCTTCTTGGTACACCATGTAATCTCACAATATCACTAAAAAAAACTATGGCTATATCCGGCGCCTGATACGTCGTACACACTGGAATAAAGTGTGCACTCTTCATCAGAGTGTCAACTACCACAAAAATTGAATCGTGTATTATTTCTGTTAGTGGAAATCCAACAATAAAATCCATCGAAATGACCTCCCATTTTGATTCAGGAATAGTGTGTGGTTGTAACAATCCTACTGGATGTCTATGCTCAACCTTCACTTGTTGGCATTCTAAACATATCGCAATGTAACTAACTATGTTCTCTTTCATTCCTTTCCAGAAGAATAAAGTCTTAAGTTATGCCTTCATCTTCGTGACTCCCGGATGAGCCATGTATAATGCTCGATGAACTTCACTCAAGACTAAACTTATTAATCTGTCATTAGGCGGTACATAAATTTTATCGTTACTTAGGTGCCATCATGGTATTTTGTCCAATATTATCCTTTACTTATTTATACCAGTCATCGTCTATCTGTAAAGTTATAATATTTTATTGAAGATTCGTCTTAAGAGGTATTACCGAGAATATGTGTGGTCTCCTACTCAACGCATCTGCTACTCTATTCATCATTCCTTTAATGTAAGAAATCTCAAAGTCGTATTCGCTAAGGAATTCTGACAAACACCTTTGTTGCGTGTTCAAGCCACTCTACTTAAATATATGTTGCAATCCATAGTGATTTGTCTTTAATTCAAATTTTCTTCCAATCATATAATGTCTCCATACTCTCAAGGCATATACAATTTCTAATACCTCCAAGTAGTGAGTTGCGTAGTTTTCCTCATGCCTTCTCAATTTTCTTGAAATGTAAGCGATCACTCGACCGTCTTGCATCAAAACTCCACCTAAACCTTCCTTGGATGCATCCATGCATACCAAGAATTCTTTGTCCATGTCTGGGACCTTTAGTATCGATGTTTTCGTCAACAACTCCTTGAGATTTTGAAATACTTCCGCGCATTTCTCAGTCCATACAAACTTCTTGTTTTTCTTCTGCAATTCCATGATTGGATTTTCTATCTTCGAAAAACATTCGACGAACCGTCGGTAATATCCTTCTAAACCCATAAAGATACGTACTTATTGTATGTTTTTCGGCACTGGCCATTCCATAATGGCCTCTACTTTCGTTGGATCCACATCGATACCTTCACCAGATATGATATGTCCCAAGTAATGAATCTTCGATTGGTAAAAACAACATTTAGATAGCTTCCCGTACAATTTTTTTTTTCTCTTAAACATCGTAGCTTCCTCCTTAATCCATAATTGATGATATCTTGATCTCAAGTCAAACTTCAAAAACATCGTCGTTCCCTTCATCAGATCAAACAAATCGTCAATACTTGGTAGAGGATATTGGTTCTTGATCGTAGCTTTTTTCAATTGACGGTAGTCAGTACAAAGCCTCCATGACCCATCCTTCTATCTAACAAAAATCACTAGCACACCCCATGGTGATACGCTCAGACATATAAGTCCCAAATCCAACAACTCCTTCAATTTCATTTTCAACTCTTGTAATTTCGATGTCAACATTTGGTAAGGTGTTCTCACTATCGGCTCAGTTCCAAGTTTTAATTCTATTGTAAAATCCAACTCTCTTTCGAGTGGTAAACCTGACAACTCTTCTGGAAATACGTCTGCAAACTCTTGTACTACAAGAAGGTTTTATAATACTTCCGCCTAGCCCTTTTCGTTTTGCACTGATATTGTATATAGCTTTCATCCTTTTCACATACTCTTCTGCAATTACATAGAATAAATAAACCTCAAGCACACCCCCTGGTTTCTTCCTACAATCACTCTACTCTGCCCCAAATCATCCATCAAAATCAATTGTTTTGTCTTACAGTTAAGTATCGCATCATGCGATTTCAACCAATCCTTGCTTATCACTATGTCATAAGATCCTAAGATCGTGACATATAGGTTGGCCTTCGTTATGAAATCTCCCAAGTTAATGCTATAATCTGTAACCTTTCCTCCACCTTTATGTTTGGCACTAGATTCCATTTCTACGTATCTGAACTCGTCCTTCTCTACTTCCTTTACCTTAATTCTCTTTAGCACTGCACTAGAAATAAATCTCTTTATAGCACCTGGATCTATCAAAATACTAAAAGTTTGATCTACGATCGTACATGACGTCTCGAGCATAGTGGACTGGTGCTCGGCTTGGTAGTTATTCATCGCTGCATGTATCCTGTGGGCCTTTCCCAAATCTCCAATTGTAGTGGGTCCTAATGATCTGGCCTCTCTCTCCTTCTTAATCGGACAATCTTGTTGGTAAAGTGTCTCTCCACATGTCCAACATCTAGTCTTCGATCCAATGCTCCTGGTCCCTGAAGTAGAAGTTGTTGGCCTAACATTATGTGATTCTTGTTTGTTCTATTGAACATGCCTAAAATGTTGTTGTTTTTGTAGATGACATTATTATTGCTGTTGTGGTCCTCTGTAAGGATTCCTCTGCTAAGGATTTTTTCATCTCGGTGTCGAGAACATAGGTCCTCTAGATGTATCTCGGTGCCTAGAAGTCTGTTTGGCTGGTTTCTGATGTTGTTGTGCTCCTGAAGTCGTATGTCCAGTCGTTCTAGAAGGAGTCTTGCCCTGACCCCCACTATTAAGTTCTTCTTCAGTTATGAGGGCCTTCTGAACTGCATCGTGCAACGTCCGAGTCATTAGGATCCTCACCTTCGCACGTATGTTGAAGTTAAGGCCAAACACAAACTTGTTGACCTTTAACTTCTCTATGTTCAGATGTAGAGCATACCTAAGTAGCTCTATGAACCTAGCTTCATATTCTGGAACTGTACGACCACTCTGTCATAAGGCGTTGAACTCATTAAGATGGCGCTCAATGAATTCCTCAAACAAATACCTCTCCTAGAACCGTTCCTTGAATAGCTCCCATGACACGTCTTCAATGACCATGTTTAGTTGAGGTAGGAGTGTCTTCCACCAAAGTAGAGAACTCCCTTTCAGTTGGAAAACCGCCATGTCGACCTTCATGTTGGAGGTGTAATCACGAAGTGCGAAGCACATCACCATGTTCTCCAACCATGCCTCGACAGTTAAGCCATTTGGGGCACCCCAAAACTTGGGAAACTTCACATTCTTGAGTTCTTTGTGTATGTTACTACTACCAACTGGAGCGCATTGTCAACCCTCATTGAGAACAGACACTCTGCCCTCATCTCGATCCAAGTAGTTGATCAACGCCTCTGACATCCTCTGGAAGGATCTCATCATACCTACCACATCTCCCACAGCAACTTGCTCCTGCTCAGTAGTCTACTCTTCTCCCTAGGGATTAGATCCCTCGGGTGTGGATACTATCAGAGGTGTCACACCTCTTCCTCCAACGCCACGATGTCTACTTCACCTCCGTACTCTAACCATGATTACCTGCATGGACAATTTCAAAATTAATTAGCGATACATCTTTATCATTTAGTTAACCCAGTGGAAGGCATAATTGTCCAATGTCGCAAGGTTGAACCCGCTCTGATACCATCTGTAACGACCCCTCCGTTACGACATCAATTTAAGTGAGTACAATAGTGGTAAAATTTTGTTTTCATATTAAACAAGGGCTAAGCGAAAATAACATACATCAATGTGCACACATTCTAATCTCATCCACATCATTATACATTAAGAATTAGACAAATTGTCATTGTTACTAATAACTCAATCATTTCACATAAAGATAACAAGGATACCTACCTGCCAACCTACCCTACATGGTTAGGACCTCCAAGACACATAATCAATGCTCAAGTCCAAGATTCATCTGATTTATTTTGACCATTTAAAATCTCAGGACTGGCGAATGTTCTGAGGAACAAGGAGGTATCTAAATCCCTTAACAATTATAGACTTACAAATCAATACTAGAATTCAACCTTAATCATTAAAATATAAATCACATGCTCAAAGGATCAAACAAATAACATTACTATATATTTAACATACTATATTGAGTCTAGAATCTACCAATGACATAACAAAAATTTCAAGTAAACTCATCGCTCTTCTTAAATAAGATATGCACAATTCAAACTTAAACATCATTAGAGACATATGAGATGAAATTTGAGTTTATTCAATTAAACATTTTCTAACATCATTAAAATTTAAGGTCACTAAAGGTAACAATAAATAAATCGAAAGATCAATATTGATTACAATTAAATCTCATTAATGTGAAATTATTAATACGATTTTTTTTACGAATTAAATTATATATATATATATATATATATATATATATATATATATATATAACCTCGGCCTTACCACCTCGCAATAAAACATTCACGACTCTGTGAATTAAATGAATTGGGATCCAGAGCTATTTCAACTCAGAGCTTCAGAAGATTGATCACATCACAGCTGCAGCTCTGCTACTTAAGACTGTTACCAGCCCTGATGAAAGAGAGACGAGAAATGAAAGGCAACGATCATTTATTGAACATGGGGCATGAATAAATTAATGAAAGACAATATAAGTATCTAAAACAAATAATTTAAATGGTGATATATGATATCACACTTATTAACTTATGTTTTCTGGTTTCCTTTAGAATTCAACAAACACTATTATAATAAATTAAATTGTAAAAATTTTAATTTCATAAATTTGATAAGAATAACGATGAACACAATTTCAATACTCCTTTAATAACAAAATTAAAAAAGAAGAAGAAGTTAAAAGTATAAAGATATGTGCCAACTATACTACATCGATCAGCTTTGTATTAGTATGAATATGATAATGTACCATATATTTATATAAATGGGATTAAGACATTAATATGAATATGATAATATACAATATCTTTATATAAAATTATGCTAAGGGTTTGAATGTTATCGATATAAGGATTAACTAATTAAATTATTTAATATAAAAAAGTTATATATATATATATATATATATATATATATAACCATAAGGACCCAAGTGGTAGGTCTAATGTATTGTCAATTCAATATATTCTATATACATTTTTAATGTCTCTACAATAAAAGAATGTTTTAATTAGTCATAACATAATTAATGTCTTCTCTATATAAGTTGAAACAAGACTACTATATAATATAAATGTGCATGTGTAGGCATTGATCTTAGATTCTCAACTTCTAAGGATGATTAAGTTGGATTAATGTTTGTACCCAGGTTTTAGTTATCTCAGGTAAGATTTTAATTTAATATATTCCGCATACATTTTTAATGTCTCTACAATAAAAGAATACTTTAATTAGTCACGATATAATTAATGTCTTCTCAATATAAGTTGAAACAAGATTACCATATAATATCAATGTGCATGCGCATGCATCGATCTTAACTTCTCAACTTCTAAGGAAGATTAAGTTGGATTAATGTTTGTACCTGGGTTTTAGTTATATCAACTAAGATTTTAATTTATTCCATGACGCTTTAGGGAGAGCAGCATTCATGTCGACTTGAACATGAAATCTTTTACAATATCTATTCAATTAGTGGAGTGTAATTTGTGACGAATCAATAAACATTTGATTTAAACTAGAAGGATAACGGAAATAAATATTAGACAATCCCTCTCAATTTACCAACGAACCCCAACATGTGGCAAAAGAAAGAATAGTAAGTCTGAACTAAGGAGATATTCAACGAAAGAGGCAGATGGGTCCCCACGGTGGAAGAGAAACAGACTAAGCTCGAATGCAAGGTCAACGAACAGTTCACATGGGTTACAAAAGTAAACAGAGTGTGTTGGGATTTCACCAAATCCTTAATACAAGGAGTGGGAAGATAACAACAATTATCCTTCCACGCCATTTAAGAGTCAAGCCTATAAATCGAGTCAAAACAACCAAGCATACAATTTAAGAGTCATGCCTATAAATCGAGTCAAAATCTTGTTTGGAACTTTCAATAAAACCTTTACAAGGAAACTATGAAATTCTGGTTCGAATTTCAGTTAAAATACACGACCATATAACTTTAGTTTGGATTTGCAATTAAAACCTTGCAATTCAATACATAATTCCATTTTGGTTTGCACATAAAAATTTCAGCGACCCAATGGATCTAACATTTTAGAAATTGCAACCTTGGCAACGATTCCATATAATTAATCATAAAGCTGGAATTTATACTTCAACGTTCTTAGATTTAAATTGAAATTTCAAGATAAATCCACAACGACCGTTCAATTATAATTTCCAATTCAAGTTTCATCTTTTGAATGCACTATTTAACTTTCAAATTCAAGAAAATGTGAAGTAATGGTAACGATTTAATAAATTCAAGTTCCGATTTTAAAACAAAATGGCAGCGAACTATCAAGTTCATAAATCCGAGCTCTTCAATGAGCTTGGAAATTCTACCCTATAATTTACCATACTATATACATATATACTCTTAAGGAAAAATAAAATTTTGAAATAAAATACCGGAACCAAAGAAGACGAAGAATTGACAATGTCCTTCAAAGACTTGTGCTCCTTATGTTCTCCCACTTGCTAATCACTGAAACTTCACTGGTACCTCCCAGCCAATGCTAGGGGTACTCTTCTTCCCTTTTACCCCCCGAGCCACAAATGGGCCACACACAAGAAACCAACAAAAATAGCTCCAAGGCTTGCCTCACAATGAAGAGCTTCCACTCTTTCTTCAATCTTGGTATCCAAACTCTCACAAGTAAAACACAGTCTACAAAATTTTGGCAACATAACATTACCAAGAATCAGTGAGATCCATTTCCCTTCTACCACATTTGTTTTGTATAAAAATCCCTAATGACACATGTCCTCATGCACAATTAATTATCTTTTTAATTAATTTAATTAGGATTATCCACCCACAAACTTATCACACTCTCCCCAAATTGCACAAGTAATTACTATTTTTATTTTACTTGAAATGTCAATTTCCCTCACATTCCCCAATGTGTTCCTATTTTTGTTCTTAGTTGTCCCTTTCCTCCCCAAATTTTCATTTAATGAGTGTCTCCTAACTAGATCTTAGTTAGAGTTGGATTATGAGTCTTATTCTAGTTAGAGTTGGATTATGAGTCTTATTCTAGTTAGACTAGTGGTAGGTTGACTCAAGATTCTTTTCCATGTGTACTCTATTCTCTCATATTATTATTTCTTCTATTTTTAGAAATCCATTTTATTAATGTCATGCACACATGTGCAATTTATCCATTCTTTTAAATTTTTATTTATCTTCTTCCTAAAGTTTGATTTTATTTTAAATCATTTTAATTTATTTGATATTTTAACTAGTCCCTTAATTAAACTTAGTCTAGAACTTAGGCTTAGACTCTTGTTAGGCTTATAGGTTTGTAATTTATCGATTAAATAATTATTTTATTCTAACAAGGTCTAAACATTTTCAATGTTTTCTAGGCCACCTAGAATTATTTGACTGATCTTTTAATTACACGACATGCCCTTCAAGACACGCCTCTATGATCCAAGGGTGTCACTCACCTTTGACTAGTTTTGGAAGTTTGTCTAGCCCTTGGAGTCAATACTCCACTCGTTCGACCTTGTGAGAGACCAAGGGCTTCTAAGGAATAAGGAATCTGCCTTATTGCATGCCCCTTAGAAATGTTTGTGAGAGATTGTCCCAGTCTACCCTCACGACATCGTGGACCTCTCGAACTAGGTAATCATTCACCTACCATTCAGGCCACAGTGGGAGTGATAGTAGGCTTTGACAGGGATGTTGCCACACCTCTCCCTCAAATGTTTGGTTTATGTGCATGAACCCTTTACTCCTTATGTGATTTGGATTAGAAAGCATCGTCAATCCTGCATCCACTGACAAAAACAACGTCAATAACCCATATACATAAATCATACTGTAATCAATCATATGTCACATGTGAAAAAACTGAAAAACTCAAACAAAATACAATCCACTCCCTAACTCAATCTGGAGTCCAAGGAAGTCCATTGATGCCATCAACATCCATAACCTGTCATGTGTCCTTCACACTTAGGAAACTCAACAATAGCATCTGTCAATACATATACATCAAATTAAAAATAAGTCACAATACATCATCATCATCATATATAACCCATAATTGAAACGAAATCATAATATATCATAACCGGATCACTTGAATGCAAGTGTCCTCAAAGAATAAGTCAATAAAAGTGTGCTCAGTAGAACGATATGTTACATAGATGGATACAAAGAACCAACAGTTCCACTAACAAATGACAATGAAAAGAAACTCGGTCTAAATAATTTAAAAGCCACAAATGCACTTCTGAATGGTCTTTTTGATTCGGTATATACCAAAGTTATACATTGTAGCTCCACTAAAGATATTTGGGACAAACTTTCAAATATTTATGAAGTAGATTCAAAATTCAAAGCAACAAAGCTTCAAACTTAGAGAGGTCAATTCAAACAGCTAAATATGAAGTAAGATGAGAATATTGCATCTTACTTCTTACAAGTTGATGAAATAGTGAATGTAATCTATAATTGTTCAAAAGTTACTAAGATCTCTTCCAATGAGATTTGATTCTAAGATCTCAGCACTAGAAGAAAGAGCAGTTCTAGACTCAATAAACATGGATGAATTACATGGAATCTTCACAACTTATGAAATGAGAACTGAACAGGAAAATCCAAGTATAAAAGAAGCAGCATTCAAAGAATCCAAAAGGTCAAAGAAAAAGGAAAAAGAATATAGCAACAACAGTGACATCTCATAAGATGATGACAAAGTGGCCAACTTTGTTAGAAGATTGAAAAAGGGAACCGGTGGCAGATATAAAGGTAAGCTTCCACTGATGTGTTTTAATTGTGATGTTATTGGTCATTTTTCTAACAAATGTCCTCACAAGAAAAATAAAAGAAATGAAGAGGATGATTCAAAAAACAAACAAACATATAAAGGCAAAATACCAAAAAATAAAGTCTTCAAGAAAAAGTTTTACTCCAACGAAGACTGCTCCTCATCAGATGAAGATGAAGTTAGTGAAAGTGAGAAAAAAAAGGAGTTATTTTCATGGAAATAGAAGACTTTGATGAAGAAGACACCGAAGAGGAGTATGAAGAAGCATAAGTTGACTACAAAGAAGAACTGTTGAGTTCTATATAAGTTATAAAAAGAAAAAACAAGAAAAACAAGAAACTCTAGGAAGAACTAGACAAGAAAGAAGACATTCCGAATTCAAACTCTGAAGAACTAGAGCAGATGATCACTTAATTAAAGGTTCAAATAGAAGAAGACAAAAGAATCGAAGAAGCACTCAAAGAACAGCTAGTAGAAAAAGACAGGATCATTGGAAATTTGGAAACATAGGTTGTTACATTAAGAAAAGACCTTCAACAAAAGAACATGTAGAAGATTTCAAAGGTTTTGGATAATATTATCAACAGTCAAAGGCCACATCATGACAAGTCTGGGCTAGGATAAAATCAGACAGAGAGAGACTCAAGATCTAAAACCACGGATAAAGAAACACAACTAAGAAGCTATGCAGAGATAGTTAGAGGAGACAAGAAGTTTTACAGGGAATATCACAGGGACACTCCTCCACCTAGAAGAGTTAGATTTCAAAATCAACGAAAGTCAGAAACAAGCAGGCCTCATGATGAAGAAGGATTCACAAGAGTAACTCCTTTCAGAAGATCTTCAACTCCCAGGTATCAAACTATATTATTTGGTTTATGTTATGCATATAATAATTTTGGACATAAAGCTATAAATTACAGAGCTAATAGTAGAAACCGAAACAACTTTGAAAGTCATGCACACAATTGTTATCCAACAAGGCCTGGTGAAACACAGAGAATAAACTACAATAGGTTTGAATCATTGAACATTGAATTGGAATGCTACAAATGCAACAACTTTAAACACATGGCCAAATATTTTAGAACGACACTCCCTCCTAGAGAATCACAACAGAATAACAATAGTCACAGACAAGAACCTCATTAGAGAATATGGATAAGAAAGCAGGATCAATTTAACAATGAAGAATGCACATTCACTTTACAAGCTAAACACAAGAAACGTAGTTGGTATGTTGACAATGGTTGTTCAAAGAACATGAAAGGTGATGAAGATAGGTTTATTACATTAAGAAATGAAAGAGATGGATCAGTATCCCTTGGAAATGATGACTCAACTAGAATCATTGGAAAGGGAGCAATTAGAATTGGAAACAAGAATACCAAGGAAGAAAATGTTCTACTAGTGGAAGATATGAAACATAATATTCTAAGTGTAAGTCAAATGTGTGACCAAGGTCATAAACTTACGTTCCATTCACAAAAGTGTGAGATAATAAAAGCAGGTTCAAGCAAATCGATTGCAATAGTTGCAAGAACTGCAAGCAACATATATGTATTAGGTGAATTTGGAAATGAAAAGTGTTTTCTAGGAAAGGAAGATGAAGTTTGTTTATGGCATAGAAGAATGGGTTACATAAACTTCGTTAATCTTGTCAAAGTCAACAAAAAGGAAGCAACCAGAGAAATTCCCTAGATCATGAAACCAACAAACACATTGTGCAAGCATTGTCAACGAGGAAAGAAAACAAAGACCAGGTTCAAATCAAAGGAATACTCAATGACAAGACCACTGGAAATTGTGCATACTGATCTAGTTGGACCAACTATAACAAAGGGTTTAAAAGGTGAGAAATAGTTTATGTTATTGGTTGATGATTATACAAGAATGGTTGCAGTTTGTTGTCTCGGCAATAAGTCAGAAGAATTTAAAAACTTCAAGGTATACAAGGAAATGGTTTAAAATGAAATGGATTCAAAAATCAAATGTTTGATATTTGATAATGTAGGAGAGTTTACTTCAAAGGCATTTATGGATTTTTGCAGAAAACATGGAATAAAAAGGTAATTCTTCGTTGCTAGAACACCTCAACAAAATGGGGTCATGGAAAGAAAGAACATGACAGTACAGGAAATTGCACAAACAATGTTAATGGATTCCAAGTTGACAGATGTTTTTTGGACACATGCAATGCATACAACAGTTCACATTCAAAACAGAGTAATGTTTAGGAACAACAGTGAAAAAACTCCCTACGAGCTATGGAAAGGAGGACTTGCAAATGTGAAGCACTTCAAAGTGTTTGGAAGCAAATGCTACATCAAAAGAAAAGTTTGACTCTTGTGTGGACAAAGGTGTACTTGTTGGTTATTCAAGTACAAGGAAAGCATACAAGTGTTACAATCTAAGGCTCAAAAAAGTTGTGGAAAGCATCAATGTAACAGTTGATCAAATAGGTGGATGAAAATTAAAGGAAGAAGAAAAGGAATTAGTGGAACAAGTTTATGAAGAAGAAACAAATGATGAAAAAGCAACAGAAGGGGAAGATGAAGAAAATCATATAGAAGTAGAAGAGCAAGTTCAAAAAGTGCCTCCAAAGACACCTAGCAAACGAGTATAGAAGAATCATCCTTCATATCAGATTATCGGGAACAAGGATGTAGGATTTGAGACTAATTGAAGAATCTGCTCACCAGAACAACTTCACCTAGCACTCTTATTTACGATTGAACCAAACAGTTTTGAAGAGACCAGCAAGGATGAATTCTGGATAAAATCCATGGATGAAGAATTGGATCAGATAGATAAAAATGACACTTGATAATTGGTTCCAAGACCAAGGTACAAGAATTTGATCGACACAAAGTGGGTCTTCTTAAATAAATTGAATGAAGATGGAAAGGTTACTAGGAATAAAGCTATATTGGTATGCAAATGATACACACAGGTTGAAGGTATCAACTTTGAAGAGACGTTTCCCCAATTTCCAGAATGGAAGCAATCAGATTGATAGTATCTTATGCATGTTCATAGAATATTAAAGTGTATCAGCTGGACGTAAAATCATCTTTTCTGAATGGGGAATTAGAAGAAGAAGTCTACATTGAGCAACCAGAAGGATTTTAGTTGTCAAATAATGAAGATTATGTTTGCATATTAAAGAAGGCCTTGTGTGGTGTCAAACAAGGCCCCAAAGCATGGTATTCCATACTATACATATACTTACAACAACAAGGGTTGAGAAAAGGAAATTTAGACAACAACCTCTACATCAAGGTAACTCAAGACAATATTTTATTAATTGAAGTTTATGTTGATGATATTATTTTTGGAAGTGATGATGATAGGTTAAGCCAGAAATTTGCAAAGGATATGCAGAATGAATTTTAAATGTCATTAATTGGACAACTATCCTTATTTCTGGGTCTTCATATATGTCAAAGAAACTAGGGCATTTTTATTTCTCAAACTAAGTATATTAGAGAAATTCTAAAGAGCTTCGGAATGGAAGATTGCAAACCAGTTGCAAGTTGAGAAAAGATGATGATTCAAATTCTACAAATCAGAGGCGGTACATGTCAATGATTGACATCTTACTATATGTGACAACATCCAGACCAGATGTAATGCATACAGTTGGACAGATGGCATGATTTCAAGCAGAACCAAAGGAATCACATGTTCTAGTAGTGAAGAGGATTTTCATATATCTCAAGGGAACAAAAGAGTTTGGATTATGGTATCCAAAAGGAAATGATCTATCTTTTATTGCCTACACAGATGCAGATTGGGCAGGTTGCATTGATGACTGACAAAGCACCAGTGGAGCGACATTCTACTTGGGTGAGTGTTTGATATCTTGGCTAAGAAAGAAATAACCATCAATATCATTGTCTACAGCCGAAGCAGAGTATATTTCAAGTAGCAAAATGTTGTACATAGGTTCTATGGATAAAACAAACTTTGATAGATATACAAGTTGAGTATGATGAGCCCATTCCTATATATTTTGATAATACAAGTGCTATCAGTATCTCAAATAATCTAGTGATGCACTCAAAGACGAAGCACATTCCAATCAAGTATCACTTTCAACAGGAACAAGTTGCAGTGAAGAAAATCATAGTTGAATATGTGGGAACGAAGGAACAATTTGCAGATATCTTCACAAAACCACTTCCAAGGGAAAATTTTGAGTATCTTCGTCAGAGACTCGGAGTAATTTCTACTCCAAAATGAATTATTTTGAATGTTTATCTTGCATGTCTTAGATTTACATGAGGAAGCACCATACATAGGATAATTTAGGTTGGGGGAGCAAGTTCATGAAAAGTTCAGTTAGGGGGAACAACCCCAAGGATAGTTCAGTTAGAGCGAGCATCCCCAAACGAGAAGTTACCTTTTCCATTCGTGTCAAAGGGGGACAGATTCACTAGATGCAGGATAGAGAGTTAGATGCTTGGAGAGAGAGAACAAAGGCATGTTTCTAGGGGGAGCATACGAGATATGAGTTTAGTGTCGCATCAAAGTGTTTCCATCAATGCCAAAGGACGAGATTGTTGATTAATTGGGTTGGTTTTCATTGATGTCAACCCTTGAATCAAGTCTAGTAGCAAATTCTAGTATCCCAACAATATGGTTAAGGGATCTAAGTTTGTTTGATGTATAATGGTATGAAGGTTAGTATATTTGCAAGTAAAACTATTATAGATGGATAATACATGTCATGCCATTTTCGGTGATATGTGGAACTCCACATAACTCCTCACGGTTAGAGAGTTATGGCCTTGTGAAGTTGGAGAACCCTCATGATTTATCTGGAAGTCAAAGAAGTAAAACTTATTCTAGAATCTCCTAGAAAAAGTTGGCTAGTCAAGTGAGTGAAACTAGGAGTTAATCATGGGTTAAGTTGTTACAAATAAGAAAATAATTAAAAATAAATTAGTTGCAACTAGAAGTGGAGAATTTATTGTTTGTAACAAAGTGGGTTAGAAGTAGAAGTGGACAAGTGGTTAGAAGAGGGTTATCCCTAAAAGAAGTAAATTTGGTTAAGTTGGTTAGAAGGTAACCCCTTGAGGAAGCTACATGGAAGTATAAATAAGAGAGAAGCACTCTCCTATTAGCACCTATTGAGCACATTGAATATCTATTATTGTGTAAGGTTTATTGTAGGGACTCATTGATATATTTGAAGTTGCACAAGTCTGAGGTAGCACAAAGGGTTGACGGTGAAAGTTTCAGAATTACAGAAAATAGTGAAAAAACCCTAGTTTTTAAGGTGTACGTGGGATGCAGTGGAGCAGGGTGTGTATGTATGCAGGATAGCAGTATAATAAGGTGCATATATGAGGGAAAATCCCTAGAAACTTGAGAATATGAAGATGCCAGGTCTCTAGAGTCTGAAAGCAAGCTCCCGGGAAGGTCTACAGAGATTAGGTACATCAGATTTATCTACTAGTTCAAAATGTATGTCTTATTTCTATGAGTAGTTGGATTTTGTTGTCTGCATGAGAAATGGTTATGGGGGTTTGAGGACTTTCCCTATAGATATTAGTGCTTGCATGGGACTTTCTGTATAATTCAGAGTCATAGAAATACAATGCTGGTATAATCAATATTTATCATTGATACATCTTGTTAGTGTTGAGGCACACCTTGTATTTCTTGGCATATGGTTAAGATTTTTTGTGGTACATGGTTAAGAGGTTGTATTTGTGAAGTGGTTGATGTTTTGAGAGGTTGTATATCAGAAAGGGTTTGATGTCTAGTTCATTTGAGGGTTATTATACTTGTTCATGATTATACACACTTGTATGGAACATGACTAGAGATATATATATGCATTTGGTTAAAGGATACGTATGAGGATGTATGCATAGGGCACAGTTACAGTATGGACATAATGATAGGTTGCAGGGTTATGTGACAAAGGCTGCAGAGGGTCAGAGTTTTTCAGGAGAGAGAAAACCCTAGTTTTCATAAGGCATACATAGGTTGCGGTACAGATAGGTCGCGTACATATGTGGGTTGTAGTATAGATGGAGTGTGTACATACGTGCATTGCAGAACATATAGGTCACATATATGTTGGTTTTGGTTGGTAGAGGCTCATTTTAGGTACAGGTTGATTACATGCATTGGTACAGGTTGGATACAAATCAGGGGTACAAGTTGATACAAGTTTACAATGGTATATCTCATAGTGACAGTGTGATAGTGGTTTCATCATTTTACTTATACTTTAGGGTGGAAGGACGAGGCAATGATAGGTGGTCGTAGTTGGAGAACATAAAGGATTGTATCCTCCTTCTGGTTGTAGCCAAAGAATTGGGGAGTTGGAGCTTCCCTTAGGTTGTATCATGGAAATATAGGAGGTCAGAGCCTCCTTCCAGTTGTAGCTAGAGAACAAAGGAAGTTGGTGCTTCCAATGACTGTTATTCTTAAATACATAAGAAAAAGCATTATGTGGTTTTCTCTCGCATTGGGTTTCCATGTAAAAATATTGGTGTATTGTATATGTGGATGATTGTTCATGGTTTATTTACTCTGCACTTATTGGATGATAATGCTATATTGATCATAAAGATAAATAACACTTACATAATGTGGTTAAAATGGATGAAAAAGATCTATTACTGATTCACCACCCTCCCAGTGATCCAACACTATATATGGATCGGCCTAGGCATCCTGAAGCCCTCCCTAGATAAACCGATCACCTTCCTGACTACTATAATGTCACCAAGAAAAACACTCTAGAAGTGAATCTCTAGTACCTAGGTAGTCGATTAGTATGACTAAGGGTACGGTCTAGCCTCCTTAGTTAGTGCCCTGAGATATTGGGCCGAGTACTACTGTTGGACCCTGCACGTATATCAAAGAGCTATAGCACAGGGAAAAACCTTGACTCTAGATTCCCTACAAACCCTAACCTTTGGGAACATAACCAAAACAAGAACAAAAAATATCTATTGCAGTGCAACCTTGCCATTTGCATTGGGGTTGCAAAATTACTACATTTTTTTTCCTGGTAAGAATTCCATAATTTCGCCTCTGCAGTATTATTCAATTCCAAGTATAACTCCGCAGGAGTAAAAAAAAATTCTGGAACCTACCAGTACGCTTATTTGAGACATACACCATTAGACTCATTTTTTCATTCTGATCGCAGTAACACCTATCAATTTTCAATTTTTTTCCCCTATAGTCCCGCTCCCTTCCGACTCCCCTTATTTGGGACCTACCCTATTAAATTCCCCTCTTCTCCCTGATCATTGTGATACCCTTCACCATAACCTTTTTTCCTAAATGGTCTCACCCGCCCCATTCATCATGACCAACACGCGTATAGCCAAGACTTGGAAGCTCGCTTCAATACCCTCTCATCTCATTTCAATACTTTGTCCTCTAATTTTGAAGAGACCCAACATGAAGTGCAAAAACTCAATTCCCAAATGGGCAACTTAAAACATGGAATTTCTACCCAACTTGAATCCTTCGCTGCCAATATCTACAATAAATTGAATATTCCTATAGACCTTAACTCATTTGACCAACCTTTGCACCATGAAGGTGAGACATCCTCCCATTCCCATAATTTTCAATCCCCTCCCTTTCAAGAAGAAATTTTCCTTCCTCAAGCGGATGTGAACATATTTGATGGATTGGATCCCACCGATTGGGTTTCCCAAATGGAACACTATTTCTCTTTGTATGGTATTATCGACGAGTTAGCCAAACTATGGTATGGTGTTCTCCATCTAGATTAGGAATGTTGGCAATGATGGCAATGGCGAAAAAATGCCTGGCAAGGGTATGTGGCTTAGACACAATTTGTTGTAGACATTTAGGAACACTTTGAGACTAACACCCACCATCTAGGATGCTTGACCAAGTTGAAACAATCTGGCACAGTGGAAGACTTTATAGCCGTTGTTGATCGCTTGGCTTTCCGCACATAGGGCATGCATAAATGATTTTAGGGGCTAAATTTCGCAAATGGGCTAATTTTCCATGGCTTTTCCAAAAAAAAGATTTGCAAATTTCCATTTTTTCTAAAACCGATTCACCCATATTCCATAGAATAAAAATATTTTACCTTAAAATTCGCCAAACTTGTATAGAAACTATATAAAATACTTAGAAATTTGAATATTTTTACAAAACTATCGCCAAACATTTTACATTTTGCATATTAAGGACTAGTAATATTAGCCCAGGTTTCTACTTTTTAATATAAATTTCCATCCTTAAAATCATCCCTGAGGGCATGTCTAATGCTTTTTTCTGAGAATGCTTTATCAGTGGACTCAAGGAAGAGATCTGTGTGCATGTCCTCATGGCTTGCCCCGAGAGTTGGGTGGAAGCTACTAAAAGCACTAAGGAAGAACAACAAGTTGTCTCTGCTCAAACCAGAAAACCATCTTTTGTTACCCACCATAAACCTCTCACTCTCACCCCTCCTTCCGCTCCATTGAAGATCCAGAAATTGACCAAGGCCGAAATGGCTGAATGCCAACTCAAAATCCTTTGTTATAATTTTGATGACAAATATTTCCCTAGGCACAAGTGTAAGGAACAAAATCTCTTTATGGCCATATGTGAAGATGTTTCTGAAGAAGAGGTTGAGGCTCATCATGTGGTCGAGTCCCCTGACCCAACTGATCTGGCCCCACTAGCGGACCCTCCAGAAGTTGAACCCGTCATTTCTGTGAATGCTCTCACTGGCTTATCGGCTCCCCAAACCCTCAAGTTAATTGGCTATATTAAGCATCGAAAAGTCATCATCCTACTTGACAGTGGCAACACCCATAATTTTATTCATTGTCACATTTCCCAAGAAACTAATTGCTATATATGCGTCGTCAATAACTTTCAAATCATGATTTCCAATGGAGGTTCCATAAAATTTGGGGGGCGTTGTGAAAATGTGTGTCTCCAAATTGGCCAGTACAACATGAAATCTCATA
>ML783063.1:319976-340484 GCA_009831015.1 Picea engelmannii
ACACATTCGCCAGTTTGCCTTCGATGCTACAGCTACAGACTGCTTTATATTAAAACTTAAATCCGATTTAAGTTCAAAAAATATGGATATATTGAATCCTGTAATGTATTACGTTCCAGAGCAAAACACCGCAAGAGTAAAGATCAGGCCCTTTTATTTACACTTACAAATGAATGGATGTAAGGCTGTTTTCGAAGAATTAATTTGATTTCAGTATTGATATAATCGTTATAAATTATATGTATAGATTTAAATGCAACCAAAATAATACAGGATTTGGCGAGAATTCAAAACTTGTGCATCCAGCTCTAAGACTTTTAAAGCCCTATCTTGAGACCATCAATCTACTTTGTCTCTTTGGACGCTTGAACGTTTTATCTTCTTGCCTGGCAAATCAAGAGTTAAACCCACCGGATGGTCGCCGGAATCAGGTCCATTGGTCAGACGAGTTGCCAGATGCGGGCTCGGGGTTTGTACCATGCATGGATCAGTCGACTGCGCTGCCCAATGCACTCCCATTTTGTGACACCCATGTGTTGAAGGAACGAACGCTGTATGGATTTGGGGTGAGAATCCTGATGCGGGGGATCTATTGCTGGTGAATACTGGAGTAGTTGGTCCGCTAGCATGCAGTTGCCAAGTCCATCCTGATTGTTGTTTCATAGGCCAAAAAGATACAGTTGATGCAGGCACTCCCAAGCTTTGCTCTTTCAAACCCTCCATGTTCAATCTCTGCAAAATAAAATCGAAAAAAACAAACAGAGCTGAATGAAATATAATCACCTGTCAATGACTGAAATTGAAATGGAAAGGAGGGATATTTTTGAATTAAATATTAGAAAATAAAAAATAAAATTAAAAAAAAGATATAAAATAAAATATAAAAAATAAAAATAAAATAAAAACATCAAACAATCCCTGATGGCAAGTAGTTTTTATTCCAACACTGATTATATTATCAAGAGTGAACGTGTGCTTCAGTGCAGAACTTTGTATGGAGTTGTAACACTAATTATAGTAGAGATAGATTCATCTGATTTTAGGAGGTTTTATTAAGGAAGATAAAGAATCAGGTGCAAACTTCTAACCGTTTAAAAACTCAAAGGACAATATGAATCCGGTGCATATCAGGGATACGATCGATCTATGGTGATTTTTTTTCTAAGGTTCAAGATAATTAATTAAAAAATAGAAGTAGCATTTTATCCTCTCCGTGCATCTTTATGCTAATTATGCTAATTTATGGATCTATGCTTCTCCCAATTACTTGTCATGAGTAATACCTTACAGTTACTGAGATGGTCAGGATATAATTGGCTCCCTGATATTGCAGTTTGCTCATAAGCATTATCCTCCCTCGTGTGAGATTGTTTGTATTTCATGGCGTCTGGAACTTGCAGCGTCTGAGAATTCCAATATACAGCATGACCACGAGCCAACGACTGAAACTCTGGTACAGCGTTCTCGGCCCCTTTAGATGTGAGACATGACAAAATCTTTGAATCCTGTGAAAGGTTTGAATAGGTTACAGCTTCAATTCGATTCAGTTGACTGTCTTCTTCTACCTGATCATCATTCAAAAAACAAATATTACTGAGAAAGCTACCGTAAGTCTGGTAATTGCTTGAAGCAAAATCTTTTAATTTCCATTTTTCCAAAGCTGAGCATGCGCCGCCAAAGATGCCCAAGGAAAACAATCACCCAAAAACGAATGATCGTATTTCTCCGAAATAATGTCATTACCCTAGATTTGTATGAAGGGCTTTTCTTCAATTGCGTTGTAACATGACCAATCCCGAGGCTAAGGTCCAAATTCTGGTCAAAACCTGTAGAAGCTGTAAATGTCCAGTAGATTAAATAAGTAAGATTTTGCTTCAAGACTAGATCAATGGAGGAAGCAATTAAGCCTCTGAATTACTTGGGATCTTTCTTAAACCCCTAATATAAAGTGTGCAGAATTTTAAAC
Organism: Picea engelmannii; assembly: GCA_009831015.1. Lineage (NCBI taxonomy): Eukaryota > Viridiplantae > Streptophyta > Pinopsida > Pinales > Pinaceae > Picea > Picea engelmannii. The sequence continues at coordinate 321,943 of ML783063.1, forward strand.
AACATACAAGAGAAGTTAACAAGGGATACACGTACTCTGACTCTCTCTTCCTTCTTCAAGAATCTCATTTTCATATGAGCTAGGATCAAAGTTCGTTACTGCGTCCTTTCCATTGCACCTGATAGCTGCCTTATCATATGCTCTGACAGAGCAGATACAAAATCCATTTCTGTAAGAATTTATCCTTGAAATGTATATACTCGACAGTCAAATTGTAAAATGTGCCTGAGCTAAATTGTAATGGTATACCTTGCAGCATCCTCTTCGCTGTCAAATAATCCCAAATATATGTACCTGCCATCATGATAAACCAGTTAACTTGGACTCTCTAGGAAAACGAGTCAGAAATTATTTGTAGGAGATCGATACATAAAATAATAAGCATTACAAGCAGTCTTCTGAAGTAGAAGTTTTCGTTACTTTTTCCCTAGGAATTGGCCCATTCTGGCTTCCCATCGCCCACACTTATGCAGAGTCACGCCTCTATACTTGGAACTTCCACGAGAGAAACCAGTGCTTTGACGACGAAGAATATGCACAAACTCTTCTTTAGAGAGCTTGCTCGTCTGAATTATAGAAAGTAAAAGTGAGTGAGTAGGGACCAATCTGCTTTTCATTTTCAAAAAGAGTAATTCTTTATCAGCAAACAATATAGCAGTTTACTCGAATTTGGATTAGATATTTTACATTTGTTTGAAATCTAGATGCAGTGGCAGTTAGGATTGGTTAGCATTACATGTTTGAAATACATAAACAATGAGTTAAGATGTATCTAGGTGATGTTACTTTGTATTTTGTGACATACAAGTTTAGGCTGAGTTCTCAACACAAACACAATATATTGAATATTGCTTTGAATATTCTCAATTATTTCAATTGAGACCAAGTTTTCATCACTTAACAATGTAAATAAATTTACAAGTTAAAATATATAGATAAAGAACATATATGCAATAATACATGTAAGTTGTATGTTTACTAGGTAGGTGTTTCACCTTGTTGATCATTTTGTTGACCAATATCTTATCACTTTCATTCATAAAGGGTTTTTTAATTATGAAAAATAAGATCAATATATTGTAGGTATTGGAGTCTCAAGGGGTTTATAGGTATTGATGAATATAAAAAGGGGTATTTAGTTAAAATAGGGGTTTCTTTTATTGGAAAGATGTATTGAGAGGAGAGTTCAACAAAATGATTTTGGAAGGTATTTATCAATATATAATGAAATTAGGGATATTCTTTAGTATCCCACTAAAACAGTTCATTGAGTAAATACCTAGTAACTTACTAGTACATGTAATGATACATCCCAACAAAAATACTAAAATTTAAGTAACTTAAAAAATGTTTTAAAATATTACTAAAAAAAATATTGCAGCCTTAAAATAAAGGATATCAATGTTATAAATATAATTTTTTATAATTCTTAATTACATAATTTTTCTCTTAACTAAAAAGTTGTCTTTATAAATTTTTGTAATTCTTAATTATGTAAATCTTCTATTAACTAAAAATTATTCTTATCTCTATGCTGAAGAGCTTTTTCACAATCCTTTTATTGGAATTTCACTGCTACTTCTTCGGGATTTTGGCTATTGACCTTAGGTTAACAACCGGCACTGTTCGCTTGCTCGCTTGCTTTCATTTGCCTCTAGACCAGACTCCAAATTCGTGATTATGAAAGTTCTTTTTATTTTATGTGGCTTTAGAGTGATTGCAGAAAAAGTATGGTGTATACACTATTTTATCGTTTAAGACATGATATTTTATGGACGTTAGTTGTCACTACATCACTTAAATGGTCACATCTGGTCAAGAACCTCGGTTTGTTCCTTTGGGATTTATGGTTTGTTGCATTCTTCGTAGAGAAATTTAACTCTGTAACCTTTGAATTCCTAAAGGAAGACTGAGTATATCATGCATGGTAATGTAAAGTCTACCATATGTAGCGATAACATTTATTCATTTTATTAAACAATGTCCAATAGAAATGAAGCTTCGTTTCCTAAAAAGTAAGTGTAAGGTTGTAAATGTTATTTTGGACAGTTTTAATAGACTAATAGCTTTTATAGACATGTTTTAATATGGTCAAGATGTATAGACAATATAGTCCAAGAAGAAAGACACCAAAAACTTGACACAAAACATTGTAACATGTATATTCTTCTATAAATATAAAAGTTTTTTTTTCTTATAAAAACAATGTCCAATAAATATCTTAAAAATTAATATAATTTTTTTTTTCCGAAAACAATGTCCCATAAATATCTTAAAAATTAAGAAGATAAAATTGCAGCCGCTGAAGAACACTATTTAGAGCAAACTGGAGAACATGAACATGTTCTTCTTCTTTAGATTCTATTCATTTAGATCACAGATATTGCCTTTATGGAGGCATTAAGACCGCACTAATGCAGTTAGTAGAGAATGAAATTGAATCTGCGTAATTCACTTATAGCTAAAGTAGTGAAAGCATTAAAAACTACCACAGCAACACTAACAGCTACAAAAATAAACTCAATGCCAAAATACTTGGAAGAAGCTTTCAGAGTTGAAGAAAAAACCATGACTGCACAACAACTGGTTTTCCAACACTCGCCCTTGGTGAAAACCTGCTGGGGAAATTCCATGAGAAGTGGAGGTCGTAGAGATTGGTGGAGATTCTACACTCGGTGAAAACCTTTTGAATATCTCTGCAGTTTCCAGGAAACACTTGTAACAGCTACCTATGGAGTTCAAATTTGATTAGAGGCAAAGGTTTAGTTAAAATGTCTGGGATTATATTTGATTCAGGACAATAAAACATTTTGGTCCCATTATCCTACACTTTATCATGAATGAAATGGTACTAAATATGATGTAGGAGCATCGCTGGCTCAATGGCAAGTCCTGCGCAACCAAAAAAAATCCGATTATATAATTCTGCTGAAGTTTCTAGTTTTGATTTCAAATTCAAAAATTCGTGTTAGCTATGGGTTAGTCTGTATAGAGGTTAAGTACGTACCTTAAATTCACTCTTTTGTTCACATTCATCTCTGAGGATCTGGTTCATGTTTGTGGCTTCACAAATAAACCTTGTTTTGAAGATTTGGCATATCTAACGACCATTTGATTGACCACAAATCAAAGGCCAAGAACGATGGCGGACTTTTGATGGGTTGCGAAAAGATTTCTCTTTGACATCCCGACATCCAATTCAAATCGATCACTTTGTACATCAAAGCTCCCGATAGCCATATTACAAATCGTTCATCGATGGCTTCCTTGTCATACGGAGTTTTTTGGAGCCGTGGGGGAAAGGATTTTTTTATTCCGTTCTCCAACCGAAAGTAAGACGTGTGTCAGGGACGTCATTGGCGTAGAAACCCGTTTTTCGAAGAGCGAAGGGCTAAGAGGTACGCAATCAGAATTACATTTGGCCTAGGCCATGTCATCTAGAGGAAACGAACAGAACGGCCATATTGAGACACGCCGATTCCGTTCCCTGAGCAGTTAAATGGTTGCTGTTGGGTTGCCTCCGTTGGGACGATTCAGGTTCCAATTTCAAGTTCAGGTATAAATTGAAGGTTGGAAGATGGGGGCGGGACTGGGGGTTTAGCCTTTTGATCATAGATAGCCCAGGCTTCAAGCCCGGAGAGATAGAGAAAGGGAATTTAGCTCTGCAATGTGATATCGCTACGGCCTCTTGAATAATAAAGGAATTTGATTTTGGCTCATGAATGAAAGGTGTGTATTCTGTTATGTTTATTTGAATCACAATTTGTTTGTGTAGTTTCGCTGTGTATGGCAACCACGGTTTCCATCAATTGGTATTAAACCCATTTGAATCCTGGGGTTAGAAATAATAGGTGTGTTTGTTTAACCATAGATAATATAGCAATATTGTCACCCAACTATAGGTTGAAGTCAATCCCTAGCACCTTAACCTTGAAAGAGAATAATTCCGGAAGCAAACCCTAGATCCAAAAGCCATTCAAGGTAGCGTACCACTCTCCACAGCTAGCATACCAAGCAGAAAGTCCAAACCATAACCAAGCTTAAAACCGAAAACACTAGTTGCAGTGGTTGCAGCTGCAGCTATTCTCCAAACTTGCGCACTTACTAAATTTCTGCAATTGCGAGCTGTATGTGTCCAAATGAGCGTTGGCATCCTGTATTTAAACTGCTCTTCCTTAGCTGTTTTCGCCTACTTCTCTTTTTGGAGGCTAAAAACTCAATATTAATTATTTTTTTTAGCCGACTTCTCTTCTAAGATTATGTCCAATGCTTTAGGGTTTCTTCTTGCTTCCTGGAATATTCTGTTCTTGTGAGGGTTACACGTGGAGGTTTAATACCTCCCGCAACTTCCATAATATCAACACTCCCTCCTAGCTAGGGAAGTATTTAAAGGTAATGGTCTTGAGCACAAGCATACCATTCAACCGGTAGCATCATCATAGCCACACATACTATCTCATGATCAAATCACGAGCACCATCATCACTATCAATGTCATCTGATAGCATCAACTGTATCATCTCTCAAAGCCATACTCCATCTGAGTAACGAAGCATGATGTTGAATAAGTCACTCACTCCACAGAGTGATACAAGAACCATTCTTCTAATCCAGACATATGTCCTAGAAGAATAACTATTCCATTAGATGTTGGAAGCCACGCCATGGGCTACAACGACTATTCTTCTAATCAAGACATGCATCCTAGAAGAATAAATGTCTTGGACTATTTTCTGCCTAGAGAATGTCTCTCCACCAACACACTAACTATCCATCTAACTGATGATCATTTCCAACACAACTGATAGTCTTCATGGCAATAAGAACAATGTCATTCAATAGAACACAACTGTGTTTATCCATAGTAGTACACAACTATTATCCAGTGGTACACAACCACACCAAGTAACACACGGCTACTTAATTAGTGATGTAGAGTCACAACCAATGGAACACATCCACCACAGTAGCATACATCTACTGTCCAGAGACATACAGTCTCCACAATAACCATATCATTTGATATCAACCTACATAAAACAATATCATGATATAAACTGAGTCATCTGGGCCATTCTTCCACTCACATCTGTGAGATTTGGAAGAGCATCTGCCCTTAGAAAGTAAAACATCAGCCATGGGCTATTTGGACTATCCTTCTCAAGCACAGAAGAATAATTGTCACTGATTTCTGAGCCTGGACCATTCACCTAATTGGGTCATTCCTCCGGCACTAATCATAGTGCAACCTGGAGAGAATGAGTCTGCCCTAGGGAATCCCTGTCCTTGATTGTTGAACCTGGACCATTCACCTAACTGGGCCATTCTCCCAACACTTTAATCATAGTGAAACCTGGATAGAATGAGTCTGCCCTAGGGAATGACTGTCCAGACCATTTCCTAATGGAAATGACTGTCCTGCACCAATTTCCAAAACAAACCATTCTTCGAAACTGCTCACAAATGTGAACTTCGAAAGAATGACTGCCCGGCAAGGCGAACCATTCTACTTGACCACTACTCAGAGTGACTGCCAAGAAGAATGACTGTCCTAGACCATTCCCCCACACTGGCCACACTGGGAATCACTATCTATGGTACATCAACAATCTATCGGACCATTTCCAATACGAAAAAGGACTATCCGATATAGACCATTTTCCGAACTGGAAAATGTATGTTTGTCATAAATCTCAAACCACTTTCCGAACTCGAAAGGAACTGTTCATCCTGGACCATTTTTCAAACTGAAAAATGACTATCCATGAATCAATAACATATAGTGCTCCCTCCCAATCTAGGAGCAATCTCTTCCTTTTTCAATAAGAAATTCGTCTCCACGAGCCCCAGCTTGTTTCTTGAGTACGCAAACTTTTCATCTTGGACAGACGCTTTACCAAAATATATGATATCTTCTCATCTATGGAGATATATTGGAGAACCACTTCTCTTTTATGGACTTCATCACGGAGAATATAATGTTTGATCTCAATATACTTCGATCTGTCATGGAACACTGGTTTTCTCTGAAGGCTTCATATGGCTTTGATCATTACAGTATATCATGGTCAAATTCAACACTTATGTTTCCTGCTAGCTCATGACATTGTGGCAAGGCTTAAACTGAAACATATCAAAGTAGCACTTCTTCTGTCATTATGAGAGTTTGCCATGGATTAGCAATCCATCATCCCAGACTTCTCAGTAACTATTCTGATACACTGTCTCTGTCTGTTTGAATCCATACAAGGTCTTCTTATATCTGCATACATGGGTCTCTTTCTGGTATAAGCTTCTTTCTCACTTGATTTGTTGGGAAGAATAGTCTTTTACATGTAAATTCCAATCCATGGATACTACAAGAGGTATATCTCGAACATGATGTTGTCATAGTCTTCTCCCTCCTTCTGGAAGAACCTCTGAATCTTGCAATGATTCCATTCATAAGTCTTTTCACATTTTATATACATTGTTCTTTATCATAACTTCCATTTCTTCTGCTCGATTGCTTCTTAGTGGGTTCAAACCAAGCTAGTAGTCTTGTAATTATCAGTATAATAATTGGCTGTTCTTTCTTTCTTGGAATCTTCATGTTTTTCCTCATGTCTCTCTTTAGCTCTTGGGTCCATGGAGTCTTCTATATGCCCTGAAGATTCCAACTTCTTTCTTTCATCATAGAATCATGGATGTAGATGGACAACCAAGGATACTTTAAGGCTTCTTCTCGAATAAGACTTCTTCTAGAGTCAGACTAAACATGTGTTGCTTATCATGGCTGCTACTTTCAATGGGAATATGGATAGATACTATTATCACCCTATAATTTATAGGATCAAATGGTGACTGGAATGTTATCTCTTTAGTGTTTTTTGTTTGTCAAATGATTTTTCATTCTACAAATAATTTGAGAAAAAAAAGAAAAAAGAAAAAGAAAAGGAAAAAAAAAAAAAGGAAAAAGAAAAGAAAGAATAAAAGAGGGCATAAAAGAATTTCAATAGAGCCCCATGCAATAACAGTGACTTGGTCCATACCTTTCAAGTATGGCCAAGCTTTTTTTAAATTGATGTTGATAGGAATAGTGAATAAGCTTGGCTAAACTGTTTAATCTTAGCCAAGTGATCTAGGTTAGTTAGTGAATAAATCTGGCCAAACTGTCTAATCTTGGTCAGGTAGCCCCGGGATAGAGTAAGTTATTAGCCCAACAGTTTAATTTGGGCTAAATGTCATAGGAAGTTAGGTTAGAACATAGGGTAGTTTGCTTGATTTAAATAAAACTAGCTCGATGATTAATGTTGGACCATGTTTTGGATGCTTAAAAAGTTGGTTGTCTAACCCTTTGGTGATGTAAACATGTAAAAGCTTGGGAAAAACCCATGATATGCTCTTATCCTAAGTTTTTCAGGGCGCATATGCTTTCGCGCCCACATTTATGCACCGCTCATGTATCAACGACTCAGATGATCGCGCCTAGATCTACGGTGGACAAATATTTTCGGACCCCCCCGACCGTTCTACCTTTAACGGTGGGGGGAGGGGGGGGGGGAGGGGTCTGGAATCGCTGATAATGTATGYGCGCATCTGGACGGCCCAAGTTTCGGCGCTTAGATCTACGGTYTGTATTGGATTCCGAACCCCCCYGTCCGTTCTGCCTTTAATGGAGGGGGGGTCCGGAATGTGTGTTAAAGAGTGTGCACAGATCTGCGGTAAAAAAAAAGCGTGCAGATCGACGGCTCAAGGTATTTTTCGGACCCCCCCAACTAATCTRCCTTTAATCTTACTCTGGCGGGCCCCCTATCTATACATGGCATGAATCTACTGGTCCCGAATCCCACCGCCTCTTTCTATCTGACATACCTCGTCACCTCGTGACGTCATTATCCACCTTTCCATAAGAGTCACATCCTGTAACTCCGTCAGTCCTTCTCCCTCTTTCACCCGTGGCAAGTCCCCTCACCATGATTTTTTCCCCCAACCGATAACTGCCACATCACTCATCCGTATCCCTCAGTCACTGTCACCTGCCATCTCACGTTCAAAATTACACGTTGGCCATTTATTACTGGATAACTTATCAGTTAACCAGCTGACCTGTCCCCCGCGCCCAACGGATACCCGTTTACTCAATACTACCCTCACCACTTCATTCTTTCACCATTTACCCACTCTTCACACTAGAGAATTTACCCCGTTTTCCTCTCCGTCACAGTCAGTCGCCCCCATCTACAGTCATCCCCACTAACGTTGTTTTATTTGCAGGTATTGTTACAGTAATGACGCCAAAGTCAAAACGAACAGAAGGAGAGGAGAATCCGTTTCTCCCGCCTCCTATCGACCTCGATAGGATTCCACTGGCCGACAAAGACTACTTAATTGCAGACACAAAGTGCGACTTCGACTTTGCAAACCTTCAGTCATGGCTTAAAGAAGTCTTCGTGGACCAGAGTGACGAACATAGACTCTGGGAGTCCAACCTACCCTTGTATCTCTTCCCCCAGATTCACCATTTCCCAGAGTTCGCCCTCAAGTGCCAAGCCCACTATATCCCCGAGTAAAGAGCCATCGTATCCTCGTCAGGGAAAATTATTTTCCTCATCACGCCAGAAACCATCGACCAAATGATGCAAATATCCCGAGTCAACTCTTCCTCGCCTTTTAACCTCGAGATCATCACAGAGCTATACCAGAAGCTGTCGTTTCCTCAAAGAGGTCAAATATTTGAGCTTTTTCTTCCACAATCCACTCAGCGCCCCACTACAAATCCCCCTTATCCTTCCTCCATGTTCTCAACCAAAGGAAACCAGGTTATCACGTCCCTATGCGCCTTGTTGGGTTATTATTCAGATCAATGGGTAGATGAGCCCATTCTGGGATTTTTGTTTATTTTCTCCACCAATGAGAAACCCACAACACAATTCGACTTCAGCACGTTCCTGGCGGACAACATTCATGAGCAATTTATCAATTTTGCCACAGAAGGCATGTTCCRGTATTCTTCAATACTGGGATACCTGTTCGTTTTCTTCCAAGCGGACAAATTTGTTTTTTCTATGCAGAAGATGGACGGAGATGGCAGACCCTAGGCAGTAACCGCATGGACTTCCCTGCTCAGACATAACTCCAYGGAATTCAGTTTCAAGCAGTTCATCGATCAGTTCTACCACCCAGTGGTGAGTATGCTCAGCGGCAGACCCGAACCCAGGATTAATGACAAAGTTCAGAGGATCCTACATCTCTCGGATCATACAAAGACTGGTGATTGGTACCTGTACCAAAATCACACTGAGATCAAAGTCTATGGGTGCGAGCTGGCCCCATATAAACTGCCCAAATACTTACCTATCAGAATTTTTTCCCCGTAATACATAAGGCAGATGATAAACTCGGATGATATTCATTTTGTGTCTTTAAAGAAGAAGCAACAACTCAGAATCAAAGGGCAGATTGGGTCTTTCATTTGCAACAGTCGAGGGGTCGAGGAGGAAGCAGACAGGCTGCTAAAAGAAATGAAATTCTTTGTGAGTTTCACATGGCACTATGATCCGTGCGGGATTATTTCAGAGATGAGAATAAAAAACAAGAATATCCCATATGTCCACGAATCTAGGCCTGAAGTAGAAAAATTTGCAAACTAGACAGGATGGGAACCAAATACTTTGATTGAGACAGAACAATAGGACCTTTCCGTCACTGTATCATAGACGACCACCCCACAGGCTCCAAAGGAGAAAAGGCCTAGGCAGGATCTGTAACCTCCTGTCACTGAAGTATCATTAGAAGAATTTCGACTGCATACCAAGAGACCAAAAACCAGTCCGGCTCCTGACCCCGCTGGAGAAAAGGAAATTCCATCCACTACAGTGACAGAGGTTGATCGGTCGCTCCTCAGCACAAGCATCAAACAGATTATAACCACAGTGTTACCAAAGAATCCTACAGATACTCCACCAATCAACCAGCCAAGCAAAACAGGACCGAAGCTGAATATTTTTGAGAAATATGATCTGATCAAGAAAAAGAATCAGACTCTGACTAGCAGCACATACGCCCAATTCTGGAAGCAGACGTCGACTGCACAACACAGGCTACTATCGGCATTCGACACGGAAAAGGGCAGAATGCACATGGAATTTCTCCAAGCACAGGTGCCAGACCCAAAGGTAATCACTGACTATAAAAGGGCAACCTTTGAATTCCAGACCAAAGACGTGCATCCCGCTGATCAAATGGACCTGCACAGGCAAACTGGAGAAATGGTTGTCTCCACGCTGGCACATGCTTCCACTACTGCCTCCAGGTTACAAGTGTCGCTGAACAACATCCAGACACAGTTGAAGTTGGAGAAAATATCATCCTTTGCCAAGGATAATAGGATCAAAACGCTGGAGGAACTGGTCCTCAAGGTCAGGTACGACCCCTCGAATGTGAAAGCAGTAGAGGAGATGATCAAGAATAAAAATGCCGACATAGCGTCTTTGAGGAAACAATTGAAGCTACCACCAACGGTAGACTCGCAGGCAAAGGAAATAACAGAGACAAAAGGAGAAAAAGATGAGATGCTTAAGTTAATCATGGAGCAGAATGCACAACTGAAGGAAATGGAAGTTGAGATGGAGAAGCTAGTGAAAGAGAAAGAACAGTTGAAACCCATGGAAGTCATTCCATTGAGTGTAGTTCCACTCTCAGGAGTGAGCACAACATCACTAGTAGAAGTCCCATCGGCGAATCCACTGACGTCTCTGGAAAAGACGGTTGAATTGGCTAAATCTATGGAAGAGATGAACCTGCAGGAGACAGAGATTAGCAGGCTCAAAAAGGAGATTGAGAACCTTCAGGAACTCAAATCTTCTTATCAAACCAGCTTCTCCAAGGAAAAACAGGTGTCAGACCAGCTCAAACAAGAGTTACAACAGCTCCGGAAGCAAACAGTGGCAGGTAAAACATTGGCCGAAGTCAAAGAAAGTGTCTGGACAGATATCACCAAGTCTATGAACGAAATATGGCCAATGATACAGATTATGTTTGAGCAAAATGAATTGGTGCAGAGAAGTAAACAATCCATCGAGAAGATCAGATCAGAACTGGGAGAGATGCCCACACAGGCTAATGAAATCATCAAATTATTGAATTCTAAAATCAGAGAGGAGCTAGAAGAGCTGAGAATTGAGGATAGAATAGAGACCATCCTTGAGATCAAAAGAGTCTTGACCAAGAGAAGACTGATGCTACAGCTGGAAGAAAAGGTTCAGGCCATGGACCTAGGGGTACAAAGGTTTTTCAGCAAGATTGAGGCTCTACAGAAGAAAGGTCTTCCTGGTTTGAAGGTGATAAATGACAAATTGATGACACTCCCAGATTACAAAAAGAGACTAGCCGATGTGGCTAAGGATAGTTCGAAATTTTCAGGGATTCAAGGCAGCATCACCAGCAAGGCATTCCTAGATGCACTTCAGTTGGACATCAGCATACAACATGAAATCCGGTACATCTTCATCACCAAGCCTACTTTCGCCAAGTACACAGAAATGGATGAAGTCTACCGAAGGTTACTCAAAGTCAGTGTTCCCAGTCATCTTCGACGGGAAGAGCTTTGTGACTTGATCGAGTAGTCGATGAGCTGTCCCAGTCCAGTCAGCGATCCAGTCAGACAAGGTCGTGCAGAGGCCTCACCAACGGTTCACCCAGAAAACATCATGCAGTTTTGACACATCATCAAACAGTTTCTTAGATTCTTGTAATTTGTTAAGTTAGTTAAGCTAAAAATAGATTTACCACGTCCTGATTTTTAATGACAAGATCGTTTGTAATTTTGGGTTATAAATACTTCACTTTTCAAAGTATTGAGGGTTGATCTTTACGCCCTGCGAGCTATCAGACTGTAATATTTTTCAAGAGATCTTCCATTAATACAAAGAGGCATTTTTACATGATTCTTGCGTGTATTCACTGGTGACTTTTTTCTTTCTAAGTTAAATGTTATTCTCGCTTAGTCATCACACTGTTTGCTAAATCTAATCTTTGAAAGTAATGAATGTTGCAGGATTTATCTTTGTATACCCTGTTTCTGACTTTAAAAGATTTTAGTGTTTCATCTTCTGATTTTACGATAAGGAAATTCTTAACTGCTTCTTTGTTGTAATTGACATTCTCACCTTTTTCTGCTATTACTCATTTATGCTACTAAAATAATTCAGCGATTACATTATCTCGCCCTGTGAAAAGTTTCTTTGCTTTCTGGTTTAGATTTTATTTCATGATACAGACCCCATAGCCCAATGGATGTGTAAACTATCTCAGCCAACCCGACAAACACTACAACAACAAAACCAACATATTTTATTTACCTAGCCTAATATTTTAAATTTGAAACATATCTAAATCATACAGAGAGATCCCTCTCTAAAGTTGGTAGGGCTAGATCCCAGCTTCGAAGTGGTTGGATAAAGTTYCATCCCGTAGATTTCTTCTTGACAACCTCTAGGAAATTTACAGAGCGTTAACAGATACTTCATAATCCTCTATGGATCATATTTAGGATTAGCTCCCTCCTAATCCTTGCTTCATGTATGAATGCATACTCTTCTTTTGGAATTATGTAATCAACTCCCTCCATCTAAGATAGTCCACGCTTCTGTCTACATCCTTATTTCCTTCTGCAAGGTGTCACAAGTCTTTTTCTAATTTCCTTTTGATTGCTGACTTCTTTCTATTTTGACTCCTTCTAGTTCTCTTCAAGTTTGATTCTAATTTCGGCTTATCTGGCAGTTGTTACTTATATAATAGCTTCCACAGGAACTGTTATCAAAGATTGTCAACATACGTCATCTTTTCATGTGTATTGTTTGACTTATAGTCATCGTGATAGCAATCCTTATCTTGTTGTTCTTTCATAGGTGTTGTTTCACTTGAACATCTTATCTTCTAATAAATAGATATACATAATATGTACATAAACTATGTAAATATGGTATGTACAAGAACTTTGAAGAATATTGTTACCTTGACTTAGAAGAAGAAGTATGTTTTATCCTGCTTGACCTTCTTTGAGGGTTCCCTTTCTTCGGCAACTGATGCTTCGTCTGTTTCCTTCCTTTTCTTTAACTCAGGACAGTGGTTCCTGTAGTGACCATATTTTCGACAGTTGAAGCATTGTATCTTTGACATATCATTTTCTTGATTCGGTTTCTTCCTTAAGCCAAACTTCTTTTTATTTATGAAATTCTTGAATTTTGTTGTGAGAGCTTGATCTTCGTATTTATTTTGGGAAATTTCTCTTTTGCGTTAATCCTTGATTCTTCTTGTGCACAGCAGGTCCAAAGTTCTTCAAATGTGGGATACTCCTTTCTTGTGTTCATGCTTGCGGAAAATGCATCCCATGTCTTGGGAAGGCCATTGAGTATTATATTTACCAATTCCTTCTCTGAAATGATTTCTGCAATAGCTTGTAGTTGATCTCTTAACGAAGAGATTCTCACAAGGTATGATGTTATGATGTCATCATCATTCATTTTCATGTCATAGAGCTCATTCTTCAGACTCATTACTTGTCCAATGTTTCCGACTGACAAGAGGTTAGTTAGGGCATCGTACATCTTCTTAGATGAGTCAAGATGAGAGATGTAGGGTATCAAGTGGTATTTTACAGAGTCCACTATGATACTCATAGAGTTGATGTCACTGTCCTTGAACTTTTCTGTAACTGCAACATTCCGAGGTTCCTTTTATTTTCCTGCTTCAACTTGTGGTTCCATGATCTTGCCTTTCACAATATTCAATACTTTATTCTTGGCAAGGATGAGGTCAATCCTTGTCTTCCATGCTTTGAAGTTAGAAGCCCCTTCTAATTTGTTTTCTGATTTCATAGAATAAGTCATGACTGCTTTGACTTGGTCAACTTTTGGCTTTGACAAAAAACTCAAACTCAATGTCTTAGCTTGTTGAGAATGCCGATAGGTGTGCTAAGTTAGAGCGCACTAGGTTCTCCAGAAATTAGGTCAATCTCTTCACTTAAGGTGCCTTAACAAGAGGGTTAGGGTTTTGTTGCTACAACAAAAACTTTGACTGCAACTATAGTTGTAACTGAGCAAAATCCTCTCAATCTATCTTCCAGTGGTTAGTTTGTCTAAAGATAGTGTGGGCCCATAACCTGTTAGAAATAATAGGTGTGCTCATTTAACCATAGACAATATAGCAATATTGTCACCCAACCATAGGTCGAAGCCACCCCCGAGCACCTTAACCTTGACAGAGAGAATAATTCTGAAAGAAAACACTAGATCCAAAAGCCAATCAAGGTAGCATACCACTCTCCAGAGCTAGCGTACCAAGCAGAAAGTCCAAACCATAACCAAGAGAAAGTCCAAGCCTAGAACCAAAAATACTAGCTCTAGTAGTTGCAACTGCAACTATTCTCCAAACTTGCGCACTTACTAAATTTCTGCAGTTGCGAGGTGTATGTGTCCAAATGAGTTCTGGCATCCTATATTTATACTGCTCTTCCTTAGCCGTCTGGGTCGACTTCTCTTTCTAGAGACTAAAAACTCAATATTAATTATTTTCTTTAGCCGACTTGTCTTCTAGGGTTATGTCCAATGCTTTAGGGTTTCTTCTTGCTTCCCGGAATATTTCGTTCTTGTGAGGGTTACACGTGGAGGTTTAATACCTCCCGCAGCTACCTTAATATCAACAACAACTCCAACACGAGATTGCTATTGAGTAGAGTTGTTAAAGAAGAGACATCACTAGCACAAAAAGAAATTGCTGGGTGGATGCTATGAGAGTTTGAAAATGATTGGACAGGAGGAGCCTCTATAGTCTGCATTAGTGAAGCAAGACGAGTCTGCAAAAGAAATTGCAGGAAGGAAAGTGTAGAGGATGCAGCGTGGCACAGAGAGGAGCCATTCGAATTGGAAGGGGTAGACATAGGCCACATAGGAAAGATGGGGATGAAATCACTAAGTCATTGACGATAATTATAGCAAGATTGGAGCCATAGAAACAGCCCAACGGAAATGAATTACAGCCGAAGTACATGATGAAAGTGATGATTAGAGAGAACAGCAAACAACCAGAGAAGAGGCAAAGGGGAACTTGGACAGGAAGAAAGAGTAATCAGGACAATTGCAATTTGCAAGTTTGGGAAACATAACCCAACTTGATACCCGGCGTATACGGAAATCTGAACCCCGAGGAGCTCATTCACTGGGTTGGGGAGATGGAGTTCTTCGAGTTTGATCAAATTAAATATACCCGGAGATTAAAATTTGCGTGTACTAAATTGTAAGGCTAAACATCACTGTGGTGGAATAACTATAGTGGGATAGGCAGCAACTAGGTAAAAGAGAAAATCAGCAATTGGGACGGGATGGTAGCAAAATTGAGAATTAAATTTTTGCCCGCAGATTTTTTGATAAATTTGTTATTGCAGAATTTAAGGCAAAGGGAGAGGTCAGTAAAGGATTTTACGGAATTTTTTTACAAGTTGACTATAAGATCTGGACAAAAGCGGGGAAAGTCTTAAGTCAATCACAAACTGTATATGATGGATAGATGTTTTCCCTTCAAAATGTGTTTTGCCACTTCAGTTTCTGATCTGTGATAGAGGCCTATCAGTGGGCTTTAAGATCTGAAGAGGAGTTCGCAAGTAGGCAACAAACTTAACTTTGACATGAAGAAAAGGTCGGACAAGCCATGCGAAAAGAAAGACAATGAAACTAGTAGCAGCACTATAGATCCATATCCAGTGGACAAATGTAATCATCTTAAAACTTTTTACCATGTATGTGCAAATCTGTGCAGTTCTATTGTTTTATATTTAATCATAGCATCAGAAATTAAAACAACAACCATACACAACAGCATTCACATACACGTTGCTTTTAAAGAGAACCTTCAGGAAGAAAAAACTCCATTTATTACGAGTCTTGAGAATTGTTGACCAATGAATATTTACATTTACAATCATTCACGACCTCTAGGATTTCTCATACATAGTGATGTGTTCTCAATGCTTATATTCGTGGTAACAATATATAGATATATCATTCTTCAAGGAACTTCTTTCTACTCGAGTTTGCAACAAATCTCCATAGTCGATCAGAATCTTTTGATGGACTACCACAACCAATCATCCAATATCCAAGCCGATCCATTTGAATCCCCAAACCCTTGATCTCCAGCATTGTCTATAGTTTTCCTTTAGGTAGCCTTCTACCAAGAAATAGTTATGGTCTATTCAGATGATTATGGTCTTCAGTTACCAAAACGATTCGATTGCCTACAATCAATTCCCACCTTGTGCATTTAGTGAAAAAATTCTACACAACCTGGTTATCGTCAACAATTGTCTAGTTGACAATCTCTCATCGCAATTACCATATTGACAATTGCTCTGTTGACTCTTGTCCTTAATCAACCGACGTCCTTTCAACAATGTACCATAGACATGTATCCATTGTTGATCCAAAATGGATAATGCTATGATGGGGAAGATTAGAATATGAGATTTATTAGAATATGAGAAATCTCATATAAGGTGTTGATTTGGGAATCAACTTCCAAGGTGTTTTTGGGCCCTATACATTTTTTTTTTTTTTGGCCCATGTGACTGATAAGAATTCTCATAGGATTACCTTATCCAAAACAGAAATTGAGACTTTCAAACAAGCTAATGCACACATAAAACAAAATTTGTATCCGAAGTTATGCCCCCCACAAAGTAATTGTCCAAATATTTTCTACATGTGTTGCTTCACCATAATCCAATTATGGGGAGTTAGTAATGTGTGGGAATCCACTAAAGACACATGCATCAAGGAGGTTCCAAGAGAGGTTTTGAAACCCTAAACCTAACCCTAATTCTAGCTATCAAAAACCTAGTAGAAGGAAAGAAAAGGGTTCACTTTTTCACTAGTGAGTTGTTCCATAGTATTAGTAGGGATGTCAAAGAGATACTAACAAAGCAAAGGGGCATAATCATATTGTAGATGATTGTAGAAGATCTTAGTGTCTCGTGGCTTTAGTAAGCTTAAACATATTTCTAATCTATATTGTAATCTACATAATATAAGAAGACAAAAGGCACAATCCTCCACTAGATGTTGGTTTTCTCCTATAGGTTTTTGGGGTAAATATGAGTCAATTTTTGTGATTTTTCTATTGTAGTGTATATTTCATATGTGAGGAAAGTTAAATAATCTAAATGGTGTGTTTTTATTTATGTTAAAGCATTAACAATACAAAAAGATAGTCAGAAAGTCGAGCATGGGTTCATTGCATTCATTTTAAGTTTGGATCTATTTCAGTGAGCCAACCATTAGATTATCCAAGGTGGTTTACAGATAAATTGCCCCATTCTTGAATTAACAATGTACTCCTCCAATGGAGTCAATTTTCTCAATCAACTCTAACTTAAAATTTGAACTTTGAATGATCATTCACTACCCCATTGGTCCAAACAAGGATCTAAATGGTCCACATGGTCTAGAGGTTATGAATGGTTCCCTGGATCAAGTTATGTCAACCACATCTTCGTTAGCAAGGCTCTGGTCAATTAATGTTGTTATCGACGATTGTCTAGTCCCATTGCCTTGGTCAGGCTTCAGGCCTTTTGTCTTACCCCTCAACTTGGTTCACTTTATCCATCTCATCCTACCAAAGGAATTAACATTTTGAGATCTAATTTTGGATCAAACCTCCTCTTTTGGGGGGTTCTTGGTCTTGTTACCCCTCAATTTCACTTCAAAGTACCTCATTTTCTTCGCCAGATTTGTGCAAATATCTGATCCAATTTTGTGCATCTCTTGAGATGATGTCAGAGCCCAATGTTCCATGATCAGATGTGCCATCACGATGATTTGTTTTATGTATCATGATCAGCCAAAACTGTGACCATTGTATCCTATGTATTGTACTAGACCATAATTAATGATCTATGTAAAGTTTTTTCATATAGGTGGTTTCTCTAGACCCTTGTAGTTTGTCATGGCCCATCATCTTAGTCCCCACTTCAAGATAGTGCCCTCCCTTATATCTTATGCTAATCATATCATGGAGGTCATTATGGTCGAGGTAGGTGTGCAGCGGTCTTGGAGTGGATCTATTAGGACACATGACTTAGGGAACCCCTAGGTTCTTTCACTTTACCCTTATGTAAAAGTGTTGCTTATGTATTTTAAAGGTTGTTATATCTGGACAACACATTTATTTTATGTCTAAGGGTGAGTGCACGAAGTTGGTGGCGGAAAAAGTGGCAAGGGAGTCAGTAAGAATGTGTGCACGTTTCTAGGAATGTGCACGCATTCATGATGTGACAAGTACAACAAATCCCGAACCTCCACTCAACAAGCCACGTAGGTACATTCCCAAGAATATGTGCGCGTTCCTGAGAAACATGTGTACAAGAACGCGTTCACGTTCCTAAAACAAATTGAAATAAAAATAGTGTGCACACTATTAGGAATAGAAACACACGCGTGTTCCTCTTAACATGAAATATCTCTCTTTCCCCCCTCTCTCTCTCCCCCCTCTACCCCCCAATCTCTCTC
>ML783063.1:360273-375115 GCA_009831015.1 Picea engelmannii
AGGTGATTTGGTGTTGATTCAAGCTCTTCTCCCTTGGGTGTCTATTTTATCTTCAAGATTGGATGTGGATTTCAAGTCTTCTAGAAAACTAACAAATTGATCTATTTGAAGAGTAAACTCTACTACTTGGAAGGATATTGTTGCGAGGTAACTCCTCCCCTATCTTCCTTTGTTAGTTTGGTAAGTACTTATTAATTCCTTGCTTTGTCTATCCTCTAGGAACCCTAACAAGGGTATTGATTTCAATTACTAAGCTACAATTGATACTGCTAGTGAAAGTAATCCTTCTATGATCCCCTTTGTAGATTCTTGGTTTTTATTTTTCATCTAAGATAATATTGAGTCTTTGGACTTAGTATCCTTATTCTAAATCATTAAAATAATAAACCATTTTCCCTTTGAATAAGGCACGTGAATAAGGCACGTGTCCTCTCCCAGCATCATCATCATCATTAATTATATATATATATATATATATATATATATATATATAATTTTACATTTTCTTTGTGAAATCTAAAGAAAATATTACATTATCATTAATTTAAATTTCCTCTTCAAAAGTCTGGGGTTTAAAGCATATTCATTTCATAGATTCATTAGGGTTTGATTTTAAACATTTATCTTGAAACCCTAATAATAATAAAATAACCCTATAGATTATTTAATGTGTTTATATAAATCTCGAAATTATAAAAAAAAAAACAAAAAAAAATCTTATTTACATAGGATAAGTGTAGTTTCATTTCATTCCTATAATATTTTAACATAGACTTGATATAGATTCATAAGCTAGAAGTGAAATCAAAGTTTTATTTCCAATTTCTAGTTATGAGCTTTCCTTAAGTTATTTTCACTTCTATATCTTTACTTTGTAAGGTAAATCCAAGATAATACTCATAAAACCCTAATTTGGATTTACATTTTGATCCAAGTTTATTATTTCATAGTGATAATCTTTGATTTAGATTTGGCATAAACGTATTGGTATGTTTCATTCTTGGGCTATTTAACGTGTTTATGTAAATCTCGAAAATGTAAAAGAAGACATAAACAATCTTATTTACATAGGATCAAGTCTAGTTTCATTTCATTCGTATAATATTTTAACATAGACTTATATAGATTCATAAGCTAGAAGTGATATCGAAGTTTTATTTCTAATTCATATAATATTTTAACATAAACTTATATAGATTCATAAGCTAGAAGTGATATCAAAGTTTTATTTCTAATTTATAGTTATGAGCTTTCCTGAAGTTATTTCCACTTCTATATCTTTACTTGAAGAAATATTTGATAAAGTAAATCCAAAATAATACTTATAAAACCCTAATTTGGATTTACATTTTGATTCAAGTTTATTATTCCATAGTGATAATCTCATAAACGTATTGGTATGTTTCATTCTTGAATATCTTAAGTTCCTAGTTGATGGTCTAACCCTAGACATCTTGGTTTAAAGTTTTCATTTCATTAGACATCTTGGTTTAAAGTTTTCATTTCATTCTTTCGGGTCGATTTATATCTTATTATAAATGTGGAATTTGCATAATTAAACACATAAAATAAATTTGTTAACATAACACAAACCAAGTTCACCTTACTTGTACTTGCTTAAGCATAAATTAAATTTTCTCTTAAACGTCACACTAAGGTCATTTTGTATTCTAAAATTAAGATTACATCTATTGTGCTTATATTTGACTTAAAGTTGTTCTCTAAAAACACAATTTAGTTCTATTGCAATTTACATTCATTACACAATTGTTAGACTACTTTGAGGTTACTTTGAGATTTTGACTTGGGATGGTAATCAATAAATTAAGATTACATCTCTTGTGCTTATATTTGATTTAAAGTTATTCTCTAAAAACACAATCTGGTTCTATTGCAATTTACAATCACTACACTTGTTAGACTACTTTGAGGTTTTGACTTGGGATGGTAATCAATAACTTGAAAATCTGAAATATCTCTATTGCATATATAAAAAAAATAAAATTTGAGGCTTAATCTACTTGTTTATAATTTATTTAAAAGCATTTAAGTGCATTGTGGTGATTTACTCGTGTTCTTTTAAAAACCGATTTTAAAGCATTAGGTCACTAAGTTGTTGGATCATTTATATTGCATATGCTATATCTTTGTGTGATTTATTTGGTTTATTTGTTCAAGTAAAACTTTGCATTTTAATAGCTTAATCATAATCAAAATTTATTTGGGTTCTATTAAGAATCAAATTTTATATCAAAGGGATCCCCCCTTGGTCTCTTAAGAGCTGGTGAAAAGTGAAAGAAAGTTGTATTGAGGTGACAATGATACCTCCCATTGTTACCCAGAGGTAGCATCCGTAGATTGGGATTTTCCACTTAGATGTTAGTTTAGGCGATAACAAATCCCTCAAGAACTTACACAAATTTTTAGAGTATTAACGTTAGACAATACCCATTTGAATCAAACTGTGAAGGATTTATGCTCACCTTTGCAATATTTCCATCTTCTTGTCAATAGGACCCCTGTTAATGTTTTCCCATGTTGGTTTTCCTTGAAAATCTACCTTCTTTACTCATTTTCTCATCAGTGGTTGGACTTTGAACTCTACCTCTACTATTGAATCTACCTTCTTTACGAGTTCACTCATTATTAATCTGCCTCCAAACTCTAACTCTCATGAGTTTGGCTTCTTTATGAGTTTTCCTTCTTTACAAGCTTACCCATTAGGACACCATGACTCCTCATACACCTCATCCTCAACAAAGCTCAACCCTCTAGATCATGAGAGGTAAATCTCGAAGCTACCAATCAACGAAAAAGACATAACAATGGTACAATAACATCTTCTATATGGTAGCTTGTTGACCCAACTTTTAATGGTGCTAGTGAAGTTTCCTTTGTAGATCCCTCTCTACATACTTCCTTCTTACAAAGCATTATTGCTTGTGTATTTGATGCATCGCTCTTCTTGTTCTTGCCTCTCCATTATCTTTCTAAATCTAGAGATTTTGATTTTGAGCTTGTGAGGTTCAAGGTTCAAACATCACTTGCCAAACCAATAATAAAAGGGTGAGAAGTGAAGTGTAATATTCCAGTTCTTGACACAACAATTGAGAAAAGGTCCACCGCTTAATCAAAATATTGTAGATGCAAATTGTAGTTTTCAAGTTCAATGCAAGATATAAGGATAAAGTTATTTATCTCCATGTATTTTGAGAACCTATTGTATAATGTTGATAGATTGTTTCCATACTTACTACATTTATTTTGAGAACCTATTATATAATGTTGATAGATTGTTTCCATACTTACTACATTTTTTGGCATTTATAGTTGAAAGACAATATTTGAAGTTATTAGTTGAAGTTGTCTTTTCACTTGCGTTTCAACAATGTTAATCATTTGGAGATGTCCAAATTTTGTAAGACAACAAACTTTTTACATTGTATGGATTGAAATAACTTTGGATATATATATTTGTCGTTAAACTATTCTATGGGACATAAAGAATTAGATCAGATCTTTTTTGTTAGGACACTAGTTTTTTTATTTGGATTTGAGAACAAACTTTTTACATTGTATGGATTAAAATAACTTTGGATATATATTTTGTCGTTAAACTATTCTATGGGACATAAAGAGTTAGATCCGATTTTTTTTGTTAGGACACTAGTTTTTTTATTTGGATTTGAGAAAATAAAAGATGTACCAATACCTTCGGATGGGAAGCTCGTGATTTTAGTATCTAAGAACAATTGGACGAATAAATTAGCCATAAAAAGATATGAGACACCTGCTCGCACATAGAGATATTCTAACCCATGATTTCAATGATTATTAATAGAATTCCATTGATTTTAGTATCTAGGAACAACTGGACGAATAAATTAGCCATAAAAAGATATGAGACACCTGCTAGCCCATAGAGATATTCTAACCCATGATTTCAATGATTGTTAGTAGAATTCCATTTCATGATTATTAGTAGAATTCCTATTTGAACTAGTGAATGTAGTACTAATGCTTTTATATCTTCATTTTTTCCTTAGAGGTATTCTGATTGATGTGTAGAGTGAGCACAAAATTGTCTCCATACATGGAGCATGTTTATGATAAACACGTGTTGGTACCATAGTATAATTTGAATCATGGCAAGATTGCATTCAATGAACGATGCATATACAGGGAATGATATTTCATTGTATTTAATGTATTGAAAATGGAAGTGATTTAATTATTAATGTGTTATGATTTTAAGATCATTTTGTGTGTTGTCATGAACACTGTAATAAAATATTTTATATATAATTACTTAGTTTGTTTAGATAAATTAAGTTTTGGTAGGAATGATAGAATTTTAAGTAGAATTGTCTTGGATATGACAGAAAATACAAGCTCATAATGAACACGAATAACTACCATTGAAAGGCACAAACATTATGCAAAGGATCTCATAGTCGTGAAACCTAATTTTTATAAGAAATAAATTTAAATTTATGATTGAAATTTTACGACTAATGTATCATAGTAACTTTATGTACAAGATGCAGGTGAGATGATGGATCTATCTAGTAAGGATAGGTGATGGTTACTGTAAGCTAGAAAGCATGAGAATAATGTTACTATGATGAAATTGGAACATTGTGACATGCCCTAGTCACCTTAAGCTATTCTTATTAGAGCAAGTCAATGGGATAACTTGGTAGCAAGAGTGTGTGATAGCGGAGAAGAAAGAGAGTAACCTTCGTTCTCGGTCACTGGAAAACAGAGACTCGGTCTCGCAACATCGTGGTCTCAGCTCGGGGGTGGCTAGTGGTAAATCCGTTGAGAGTCGCTGAGCCTACGGTTGGGTGGAAACGAGCACCCCTCTCAGTAGTTGCATCACCTCTGGTGTTTTTCTGATAAGTGATATATCTTGTATCTTGAAGTTTATATGCTAACATGTATGCTCATAGTTTGTGCAATTTATGAATGGTTTGAGTATAAGACTGTCTGTGTGGTGTTTTGATCAGAAATGGTGGTTGCATGCTTTTATTGGAAGGACCACGTATGGCTTATGTTTATAGATAGATTTATATATACGTATATTGAACTAATTTGGACTTCAAGTCTGCTTTCGGGAAATCTATGCCCTTATTCGTCTTCAGGAATACCCGGAATAGATCTCTCCACAGAGATACCCTCTCTGGAAAGCTTACCAAGAACCTGAAASAGGATTTGGTGGCGCAAGTCTTAGCCATCCTGTGCGAGGAAGAATGGTCCTCGTAGACCCCAACATTTCGACATTTCGGTACCCGGAGTACCCAAGGGCGAGTCCCCTTGCACTCGCAAGTCCCGAAACCCTGATTTGCGAAATCCTGAATTATTAGCGTGGGGGTTAATTAAGATTTTTCGGAGTTTCGGCACCCGGAGTATCTAGGTGCGAGTTTTCTTGTACTCGCGAGTCCCGAAACCCCGATTTATGAAATCCCGAAATGGCAGTGTGTGGTTAAGTATCGATCGACGGGAGAGATCCTGTCGGAAGATCTGAGGTCAGTCATGATCGTTAGATGGGAGGAAGAAACGAGGGCGTTAATGCGTCAACCCCTTTCCTTTTTATCTTCGTAAGTAGTGAAGAAATCCAGACTATAGATCCCCAAGGTCCGTGGGAGTATCTGGACCGTCCTTTTTAAAAGGGCACGTGGTGGTCGGAAAACGTTTCGGTGTTTCGACACTCGGGGAATCAAAGGGAAAGAACCCTTGTCTTCGCAAGTCGCAAAATCTCGATACCCGAAACCCCGATGTGCTCTGTGGCAGAAAGGAAGAGATCTGGACCGTTGGTTTTCCACATCCAGGGAGCAGCAGGAGAGTGCACAGCGCGGGACAGATCTGAACCGTCATATCTTAGTCAGAAAACCTGACATCCGTTGGATCTGTCAGGAGATGCATGAGGGTTAAGCCTTCGTGAATAGAGGTGAAAGTCCCGAAAGAGGAGTTGGTATCGAGATTTCGGACTTCGGGATTTCGGAGATCTCGAGGACAAGAGATCAGGACACTCCATGGTGGAAGTCCCGAAATAGATCTGGACCGTCTGATTAAGAGAGGACACGTGTCGCGAGATCACCCATTTCGGGGATTCGGACATCGGGAAACAAAAGAGGAAGGTGAGCATTTTGACTTTGCATCTGGCGAAGTCCCGAAACGATCTGGACCGTCCATCCGTGGAGGACACGTGGCGGAGATCGAGAGTCCATCGATATTTCGGATACCGGGGATTCAAATTGACAGAGGATTTGTGTCACTGGGGGTCACAAGTCGCGAAATCGCGAAACAACGAGGACCGTCCATTTGAGGGAAGACACATGGCAGCAATCTAGGATTTCGGGGAAAATCCCGAAAGGAAGAGTCCATCGGGATTTCGAAAATCGAGAATTATGGAGTCCCGTTGACAAGAGGTCGGGCTCTTGTATTGATAAATCTAAAAAGAAATAGGATAGAGGTCTTATGAGGAGTGGTCACCTAGATCAAGGCATAGCCAGGAGGGCTAATGTAATAAAGGCCATTTCGGGAAATTGGAAATCGGTAATTTGGGAGTCCCGTTGACAAGAGGTCGGGCTATCGTATTGATAAGTCCTAAAGGGAATAAGACTGCGATCTTATGAGAAGTGGTCATACGGGCCAAGGCATAGCCCAGGGGGCTAATTGCTGATCGAAGCCTTTTCGGCATTTCGACATTTCGAGGTTTGCAGAGTCGAAAGACTCGACTCGCTTATATCGCTGAGTCGCAAAATGCGAAAAGGCACCTAGTTGTTTGGCCGGTGGTCATAACTGACGATCACATGGAGGTGGAAAAGAGAAGAGCTAGCCTGCGCTAAGCGCCCGTAGGACTTCGGGGATTCCGTCCCTCGAGAAAAGGCGAAAAAAATTTATTATGCCGTAGTGGGTGTGTTACATTGGCCGTGACCTTAAAAATATATTATTTATTATTATGACATGGCATTTTCTAAATGTGATGTGGCCTGTGCTTTTACTATTTTAATGTTTTTCTTAGGAGGCCCATTTTAGACCCAAATGTACTCTAATTGGTAGGGGCACTTGAAAAATGAAGTCATGAAATATTGCTAAAAGGAAAACAATATCAAGGACTATGTTATTCCAAGGGGGAGATGATGTTATGTCTTGGTTTTGACCTTTTGAATGTCTTGAACTTGATTATGTATATATTTTAAATGATGTAAACATCTTATATAAATTCTCGGTGTGAAGCTCAAGGCCAAGCCCTGACTAGTGAATCTCTACACATGTGTTTTCAATACTTATGTCTTGAAAAATTAAAATTAATGGTCAAAGGCAAGCTAACTAAAAATGAACACCTAAAGGAGATATGGTACCACAAGAGGGTAAAGGTAAGGGGGTCCATGGGAATGTTTATATGCCTAGTTACCTAAGTATATTTTCCTATCCACCTTGTCATTACTTTAACCTTCACTCTTTTATGATGTCGATGTTGAGCCTAGCCTACAATTTAATGGGGAGATATGAGAAGTGAGTGTAACCATCTCCTAGATCTAGGAAACCATCTCCTACGTTCTAACAACTTGCTTCCCCTACATTCTTGGAACTAGGAAGAGTTAAATTAGGATTCTCTTGCCACCTTTCACTCATGCCAAAAAGTGGAAATTCGAATTGGGAGAAGGGGGTTGTGTTTTGGAGATGATGGAGGAGAGAAAAACTGAGTTTAAGCTTGGAACTAGGAAGAGTTAAATTAAAGCTCTCTTGCCACCTTTCACTCATGCCAAAAAGAGGAAATTCGAATTAGGAGAAGGGATTTTTTGTTTTGGAGAGCATGGAGGAGAGGAAAATAGAGTTTAAGCTTGGAAAAATGTGTTACCATACTGTGGGACTATTACACCTCATATTGTGTGAGGTTCCACTTCCTGATTTTCATCGCATTGATGGAAATTTGTTGTTGGTTCCTTGGAGCTATTCAACCCACGTGGAAGGATTAATCTTTACGGAGCCCCTTATCTTCATGGCATCATATCATTTAATGGAGGTCTTTTGTTGGGGGAGTCTCACTTCTTCTTGGTTGGATGATTATGCTTTCTACTTGGTGGTCTTTCCACATGTGATTTTCTTGTTGATCACCCATTGGTTTTACTTTTGATCGATGTGGAGCATACTATCTCATTATGGTGGTTTGATATATATATGTTGTGTGTGTGTGTGTTTGTGTTATATCTTATATATAGACGATGGTTCTATCCCACCAAGGGGTTAAATGATGGTGGTGGTAGGATGTAGATGTTTCATGACATTGTTGTTGATATTTCCTAATGACTTGGTAGGTTGGTGTATGATGTTGGTGTCACTAGGATGGGGTGTTCTACATGGTCCTCATGTGTTGGATGTGTGATGGAGAACATACTTAATGATTGGATGGGTTAGAACTTCTTTATATCCCCTTCTCTTATGGTGTTGCTATGGTGGGATGATTCATGTTTCCTTTGTGGGACTTTCCTAAGTGATTTAATTTTATGATGTAACATTTGCTAGACACCACCTATGGGGAAATGTGTCTCATGATGTTACTACCCTCATTAATGTTTTATTTCCTAAGTTTGAGTTAGAAGGTAGGGCACTACATATGATTTGATGGTGATCTAACATTTTTCTCAAGCTTGGATAATTACTTTTGATGTAATAATCCCTTGGAGGTGCACCTTAGGTTGGGATTTATGTTTTGTTGTTATCATGGTGGGGTTTTGCTAGGGAGAACATATTTTATTTACATGGTAAAACACTTTATTAAAGTGCACCCCTCTTTGGGTGCATGTGCATGGTGATTTAATCTGTCGGTGACTAATTGGAGGGGGACTATGGTTATATTTGAGCATTAACCTTTGTGCAAACATGTTGAGGTTGATTTAATTTTTCAATGGTTAATTTAAGATCATTTACCCAAATTAAAGTTAATAGATTGGGCACCCTACTTCATTTGACATATTTTCATTCTGGAGGGTGCACTCATGCGAAGTTGGGTGGAGATTAATTAATTTATTGTTGTTGACTCCTTCCTTGCACAAATCTTGAGGAGTTATAACTATCTTGGAGATTATTTATTTATTTTTTGAAGTGGTTGCACATTGGAGAAAAAAACTCATGAATGATATTTATATTTTGAGAAAGTTGTTGGAGGTTTGACCAAGCCTTTCTTGTGGAGCACTCCATCTAGTTGGTATCTTGCACACTTTCTCATGCTTATTGAGGACCAGTTGCTATTTTGGGATGGTGGTTATGGAACACTCTTCCATGTCAATAATATTTTATTATATTTGCATGCATGCATATTGGGGGGCACACTATTGAGGCATTATTTTATCATTTAATGGAGCACTTGACATGGTCAACCACTCATTTTGAGGAGGCACCCCACCTTCTTGTACTATTTTTAGAAGATGTTTCTTAACTACATTATTTTATTATTGTTTGACTTGTCATGGAGTTAGTTGGCAAATATTATTATTTATTGTAAGAGAGTTAAATTTCCTTATGTGTAAAGACGAGCTTATCTCCATTTCATGAGGGAATTGAGATTTGGAGATTTAGGTGTTAAAGTGAGGTATTGGAGGTTAGGAGTTGAAGCATGATGGATCTCCCTTTTGCTATCAATATTGATAACTAATGAAGACACAAGGTATAGATTTTGATTTTGGTGTAAGGTTTAGTGTTTAGTGTTTTCATTTTTGTGAAATTATATAGAATTTTTCTTGTTTTTCAATTTAATATAAAAGCCTAAAAATTATTTAGGATAAATCAATGTGAAGCGATTTCTCCCTCTCGATTTACTTGTTGTTTTATTTTTGTTTATTGTCATTCTTCTAATAAACTAATTGCAGATTTGGAATAATAATTCAAAAATAATACAACACTTTTATATTTTGTTGATTAGTGGTACCTCCTAGGGTTCTCCAAGATTCATTTCATATAAATTTCTAGTAAGCACTCTAAGAGTAAATGTAACAAACATTAGTTTCTTTGCCTTAGGTTCATATAGTTTAAAAGGTGAATACAAATATGTTTTCACCATCGGATGGTATAAGGTGGAAAACTACCCTTTCATCACTAGTAGCCTTCATTGAGATAGTTGCGAGTATAACAAATCAAGTCCTTCTATTTGTGTAGCACTTGATGAATCCATTAGCCCATGATTGATAGGCGGTGGTTTCCTTTCATATATTTTCATTCCTTGTTATTTTCTTTCATTTTCCTATCTAGTTCTTATCCCATTTGCATTTTCATCCCTTTTTGTATACTACAATGACCATAAATTTTGTTAAGACTTATTGTTCTTATATTACCTAAGACCCCCACTCCATAGCATTGGCAATCTTATTTAGGGATACCCCCCTTGAGTCGAAGGAGAGCCAACCTAAAGAGAGAGGAAGAGCTATTGAGGTGACAATGAGTAGAATTCTTAAGTTTCATAAAACCAACATCTTGGTTATTGAGACTTTACATTTTTGTGAGTGTTAGATTTTGTTGTAACATTTTCATGTTCAAGCCAAGGATAAAGTCCATATCTCGGATTTATAGTCTTGTTACTTTTGACATCTTATGAGTGTGTGTCTTGAAGATCTCTTGCTCATATGGAGACTCCATATTTGATGGCTTGCTAATTTTAGAGGTGAGAAAAACAAGCAAACACTTGAAAAACTCACCTTGGCAACTCCGCATTTCATATTTTGAATAAAGTATTATGGTATATACATATATTGTCAGACTTCAACATTTTAAGGATTTAAATTAATGGCTCCATTCAAAGAGAAGTTTTGGAAAGATTTGTTTACCACTTTGGATTTTTCATGCATTCTTAGATATCCACATCATATTTAGCTTTTGATTTGGGTTTGGATTCATCATGTTCCAATATTGTGGGCACAACTCCATTTCGTGTGTATGCATCTTTTATCATTCATGAAGTTTATTATTGAAAATAATATATTCATGAAGATGTTTTGATAACAATTTTTGCATTTTCTTTGAATGGAAATAATGCATGGGAATGGTAATGTGATTTCATCCCTAAAGATATCAATTCATTTAGAATGCATGGGAGTGGTACTGTGATTTCATCCCTAAAGAGATCAATTCATTTTCATATCTTGTTAATAAATTTCAAAATGATTGGATGTGTGGATATGGTAATGAAAAACGTGTAACAAAATTATATGAGACATATTCTTGGGTTGATATGCGTGCTAAAATAGAAGAGAAAGTTGTTAATTTGATGATTGTCCATTAGAAAAATCATTTGCATGCTCTCTTGGTTGAGATTAAGATGAGAAACAATCCCTATGCTTACTTGGTAACATATATTAGAAAAAAATGTGTTCATCTTAAGGATAAATTGCAAACTTGTTCTTCATTCCATGAGCCACTTTCATATTCTATTTAAAAAATGGGTGATTTATTTGTTGAAGAACATATTGGAGCCCCACATGTAAAAGACATCATTCATGAAGTTTCCAACTCATTCACCCATGAAAACAAGGGTATCGTAACTTGTAATTCTTTTCAAAATTCATATTTTGATGATGTAATGATTAATTTGAAAAGTGTTGTTTTTGAAGAGAAACTCTTGTATGATGATGAAAAATTAGATGCATGGATTTCTTCATGTGATGATAACGAGGGCAACCGAGTTTTTGAAGTTAGTAAGGAAATTTTTTAGTTGGGTAGTCATTGTTTGGGGATGGATTATTGTGTTTTCTTTGGGGATCTCATTTATGAGATTGTGGGGATGATTATATGAAAGAAAATGTTCAATATGTGTCTCTTGGACAACCATATTTAGTAGGTGTCTGTGCATAAATTTTTTTATGGTGATTTACAACTATGTTTTCCTGTGTTTAATTTAGAAAATTTTCATTTTTTGGAGCATGTTAGTGATGATGAAAGTGCTAGAAATTTGATCCATCCATCTTGTTCTTCATGTTTTTGTAAGAGTACATGTGTTTTTTCAACTAGAAATCATGTTTTTAACACTGTAAATTGTATGGGGTAGCAAGATATTGAATGCAGATTTTATGAGTCATTTCCAACTATCAAATAGTGTGCAGAAATTTATCTTCAGATTTGAAATTTTTTTCATAATTCATCCTCATGCTTGGTAAAAGATAGTTTATTTTTTTATCAACCTACATCTTTGCTTGAAGGTGTAATTGATGCTTGTCATGCATATTTGTCTTTAGAGAGGCACATAGTTGACGTTTTGCAAATTGATGATGGACTACCATATATCTTTTCCAGCCCATGTTTCATCCCTCTTCAACATTGGATTCAATTAGCACATGCTAAAACATATTATCCTTCTTCATATTTTTGTATTGGTTTCCATGTATGTAATGTAATTTCATTTTGCAGCCATGATGTACTAGAGATTCTAGCATATATAGGCCTTATTTTTTATGTAACTTTATTTTGGATCATTACCAAACACAAGGGTAGAGTCCATGGCCTCGAAATGATGTTTGAACTGTTGCATTGACTATTTGACTTCACTTAACCTCTTGTTTCATCCTAGGTTAGAGTTTTGTACGATGAATAAGTTCAACACATGTGAGTACTAGTTTACTTCCATGTGTTTTTTTGGCATCGTTGTAGTCAAATTTTGAACTCTTGGTGATGTGTGTGTGTGTGTGTGTGTGTGTGTGTGTGTGTAAGGAATAGGTATGTGGTGTTTGTGGATGTTGATTTGTATCCATCCCACCATATGGTTTTACCTCTTCTTTTTTCTTAACAAGTAGAAACAATGATTTTTGGGGTTCTCATGCACTCCCAAGAAAAGAGTATGTCTCCAAGATGGAGCATGTTGTTACACCTCATATTATATGAGGTTCCACTTCATGATTTTCATCACATTGATTAAAGGTTCCACTTCATGATTTTCATTTGATGGAGGTATTTGGTTGGGGGAGTCTCCCTTCTCCTTGGTTGGGTGATTGTTCTTACTTCTTGGTGGTCTTCCTATATGTTCTTGCCTTTTTGATCACCCCTTGGTTGCACTTTTGATGGATGCAGAGCAAACTGTATCATTCTGGTGGTATGGTATATATCCCTATCTTGGATATAGATAATAGTTTTAGCCCCTCAAGGGGTTAGATTATGGTGGTGGTAGGAGGTAGATGTTTCATGACATTATTGGTATTTCTTGATGACTTGGTGGGTTGGCATATGATGTTGGTTTCACTAGGATGGGATGTTCTACATGGTACTATGTTTTGGATGTGTGATGGGGAACATACTTGATGATTGGATGGGTTAGCACTATGTCCCCTTCTCCTATGATGTTGTTATGGTGGGATGATTCATGTTGCCTTTGTGGAATTTTCCTAGGTGATTTAATTTTATGATGTAACATTTACTAGACATCACTTAGGGGGAAATGTGTTTAATGATGTTAGTACCCTCATAGATGTGTTATTTCCTATATTGCATTGGTTTTCGAGACAGGGGAACGACGGGGACAGAGAGACACGTCCCTGGGATGGCTAGAGCGCACCCCCAAATTTTTCTGCGGACGACGAGTTGGGGACAACAATAATATATATATATATATATATATATATATATATTAAAATTAAAAAATTCACCATAAACATTTGTAGTTGCTTCAAGATTGTAAGTATAACAAATTGTACTGTATAGTATTATGCATAGCCCTTACACTTGCCAATTCTGAAAAAGCTCGAGCAATTTAAAAAAGGGCCGAGTGACGTTCCATTATTGGCTCCTAAACAAGAGAAAAATGCAGTTTAGCTTTAGGAAACTCAAGCAAAACGCAGTTTAGCTTTCGTAAACTTAAGTGAGAACTATCTCTATAGCAGTTTTTCTTCCTCATATTTCTTGTTAATAATGATTATGTTAAAACATAAATGACATTCCCTTCTTAATAGGTTTTGTAGATTTTTACGGTTGTGTTGAAAACCACTATAAAACACTTTGGTTTTGTAAATAGATTGGATTCACATTTCATATTAAGAAGGTGATTGAAAATGAATTCATTCAAACATTTAGTACCCAATCAAAGTCACTACTATCTAATTGTTTTCACAATGCTTGAGGTTGTGATGGTGGAAACACTAGAATTGAATGACTCTTGGAAACCCATGTACAATATGCAAAATTTAAGATGACCAAAAAAATGAGAAGAACAAGAGCAGTAACCACAAGGATCGACCCTTTGAAATGTTGCATTTCCTATTTTTAGACATGGAAGTTTTGCTTGTCGTAATGGTGTTGTTGAAAATACAATATTTAAATCACCAAAAACCCAAATTGAAACCCTTCATACAAAACCCATGTTTTGAGCTACAACTTTTACAACAGATTTAGATTCAATACAATACAAAAATAATGGATGGGAAAAATGATA
The DNA here is from genome assembly GCA_009831015.1 of Picea engelmannii. NCBI lineage: Eukaryota > Viridiplantae > Streptophyta > Pinopsida > Pinales > Pinaceae > Picea > Picea engelmannii. Next base: position 374,687 of record ML783063.1, read on the forward strand.
TTATTGCCCAATCATCAATTTCCATGATTATCAAGACTGAAGATAATGGTTGGAATATCCCTGAAATCTGCCCAGAACATCCCCAAAATATGTCTGCAATGTCCCTGGAATCTAATTGGAACGTCTTAGGGATGATTAGAAACTCCCCAAGTCCTTGATGAAGTCCCCAACAATTTTATTAAGTTTCCTCAAGGTCCCCAAGTCCTCGGTGTTAGCGTCAGAAGTCACTCCTGGATTGATTGCAGGAGCAGAGCCTGACACCCATCAGATTAATGTCACGATTTGTTTTAAAAGGGGTGATCAAATGGAAGCAAACTCAGAACAGTCGTCTCAACTCAGAAACTAGGCCAGGCATGCACGGGTGAGTGAGGTCTTAGATAAACTTCAAACAGTGAGTTGTAATAAGGGTGAGTAGGGGGAAGACTTGCA
>ML783063.1:376237-390541 GCA_009831015.1 Picea engelmannii
GAGTTTTTTTTTTTTTGGGGGGGGGGAGTGGGGGCGGGTCCCTGTGCAACATAGGTTATTTCCCAAGTTTGAGTTAAAAAGTGGGGTACTACAAATGATTTGATGGTTATCTAACCTTTTTCCTAAGGTTGGATAATCACTTTTGATGTACTAATCCCTTGGTGGAAATGCACCTTAGGTTGGGCTTTATGTTTTGTTGTCGGTGGGGTTTTTCTAGGGAGAACATCTTTTATTTACAAGGTAAAACACTTTATTAAAGTGCACCCCTCTTTGGCACACATGTTCATGGTGATTTAATCTATTGGTGAATAATTTGAGGGGGGTTATGGTTATATTTGAGCATTAACCTTTGTGCACACATGTTGGGGTTGATTTAACCGTTCAATGGTAAAATTAATCTAATTTATCTAGATTAAGGTTAATAGCTTGAGCACCCTACTCCATTTGGCATATTTTCATTATTGGAGGGCACACTCATGTGGAGTTGGTTGGATATTAATTCATCTATCATTGTTAACTCCTTCCTTGCACAAGTGTTGAGGAGTTGTAACTACCTTGGAGATTATTTATTTATTTAATGAGGTTATTGCACAATGGAGAAAGATCTCATGAGGAATATTTCTATTTTGAAAAAATTGTTGGAGACTTGACCAACTTTTCTTGTGGAGCGCTCCATATAGTTCGTATCTAACACACTTGCTCATGCATCCTGTGCACCACTTGTTATTTTGGGATGGTGGTTATGGAGCACTCTCGCATGTCAAGAATATTTTATTGTATTTTCACACATGCACATTGGGGGCTGCAATACTGAGGAATTATTTTACCAGTTGATGGAGCACTTGACATGGTCAACCACTCATTTAAAGGAGGCACCCCACCTTCTTGTGATATTGTTAGAGGATGTTTCTTAATTACTGTTTTATTTTATTATTGTTTGACTTGTCTTGGAGTTGGAATATATTGTATTTTATTGTGAGAGATGAATGTCCCTCTATATAAAGAGGAGCTTCTCTCCATTTCAAGAGGGAATTGGCATTCAAAGATTTAGGAGTTAGAGAAGAGATGAGGTATTGTATCTTAGGAGTTGAAGCATGATGGATCTCCCTTATTCTATCAAATTCGATGACTAATGAAAACATGAGGTGTAGCTTTCAATTTCAGTGTAAGGTTTAATGCTTTCATTGTTGTGAAATTATATAGAAAATTTTCTTGTTTTTCAATTTAAAATAAAAGCCTAAGTATTATTTAGGGGTAAATGAATGCGAGGAGGTTTCTTTCTCTTGATTTACTTCTTGTTTTATTTATTCTAATTGTTATTCTTCTAATAAACTAATTGTAAATTTGGAATAATAATTCAGAAATTATACAACACTTCAATATTTTGTTAATGAGTGGTACTTTCTAGGGCCCTCCAATATTCATTTCATATAAATTTTCAGCAAGGACTCTAACGGTAAATGCAACAAACATTAGTTTATTTTCCTTGAGTTCATATAATTTAAAAGGTGATTGTATCAAATAGATTTGCACCATTAGGTGGTTTAAAGTGGAAAACAATCCTTTCATCAATAGTGGCCTTCATTGAAGTAGTTGTGATTTTGACAAATCAAATCCTTACATTTGTGTAGTAATGTATAACTCCATTAGTCCATGATTGATAGCCATTGATTTCCTTTCATAATTTTCATTCCTTGATCTTTTCCTTCATTTTCTTATCCAGTCCTTGTCCCATTTCCATTTTCATCCCATTTCATATACTACAACAACCATACATTTTGTTAAGGCTTAATCTTGTTATATCACCTAAGTCCCCCACTCCATAGCCTTAGCAATCTTATCTAGGGATACCCCCCTCGAGTTGGAGGAGATCACACCTAAATAGAGAGGAAGAGATCCTAAAGTGACAATGTGTAGCCTTCCTAAGTTGCACAAAACTAACACCTTGGTGATTGGGACTTTACACTTTTGTGGGTGCTAGATTTTGGTGTAACATGCACTAAATAACATGTGAAAGAAAGTCATGAAAGCTAGTAAAGAATAGGAGAAGGAATATAAAGCCAAAAAGAGAAAGAGGAAGGAATGGATGTGTAGCAATAGAAAACAAACCGAGTAAAGAAACACCATTAAAATTCTTGAAGAAAATCAATCATAAAACTGCCCAAGAACGAAGAGAAATTATGTTGTAGTTCAATTTGAAATAGACAACGATTTGGATTTTCTATGCACACACAAAAGAGAATTAGAGGGAATAACATCTAAGTGATTGTTGATCAAAGAAGGAAGTACCCTCTTTGTGTTATGTGGGGCAAGTATTGTGAGTGCTAAATGTTGGTTTGATTAAAGAACTCAATAGTGGATTGCTTGGTAGATCTTTTTTTTCTTTTGGGAATGGGGACGCTAACTTGAGAGTTTTGCATTTTCTTTCTTCTTCACCCTAATGGTCTAATAGCCCAACTAGAAGGTGGCATCCACACAGCACTTCTAAAATTGGTTGAAAAATGCTCACACCTAGGTATTTAGCCTTTGGAAAAGATAAGTACCTCTTGTCATGTTTGAAATTCTTATTTATTTGTTTTGGATTGTAAATTGGTGTTGTTATAAATAAATCTAGTAGAATTATGTAAGCCTATAAATTGTTGGTTTGTCATGTTTGAAATTCTTATTTATTTGTTTTGGATTGTAAATTGGTGTTGTTATAAATAAATCTAGTAGAATTATGTAAGCCTATAAATTGTTGGTTTATCAAAAAAGATTAATAATAATATGGTAATCATATATATATATAAGAGTCACAATAGAATTTGCAAACTCAATCATGTATCTAAACTACTAGAATGTTAGAATGTTAATGATATGCAGTGTAGCTTCTCATAAATAATTTATAATAAAGTTAATTTATAATAAGCTTCTCATAACTAATTTATAATAAAGACATAGTAAACTCTATTGGACTGCATTTCTCAATCAAAGTTTATATTTCCCGATGGAAAGACAAGACTTTCCATCAATTATGTTGCCTAACCTCTGAGTTTTATGTGGAATTTTCTATCGATGATTAACATCTAGAGGTGCATTGTAGTATTACTAAATTCTAGATATTGTACCTCTTACCATGCACCCAAGATTAAATGGATGGGTGATATGTTTGAAATGAGCAACGAATTTTATTTGCAAGCATTTGCTCTCGTGTTTTGCTACAATATCTTTGTGATTTTTCCAGTAATAACACTATTCCTTTCATTTAGAACGTTAATAGCACTATTCCTTTCATTTAGAACGTTGCTCCATAATGAACTCATTTCAAGGCTTCTCTTCTCAATTGAAGTTTGAGATCAATTGCAACTTGGTATAGTCTTATTTGAAGATGTTCTTGGTCACCTTAGTATCCCTATAGTTATTTTTAGGAATATGTATATCTGGAAATGATCAAAAGACATTTATTAAATTATTATTATTTTAAATGTGAATGCTTTCTTAGTTGCATTAGTAGAATTTTGAGGTCTAAAATGGGTCTCCTAAGAAAAATAATAAAATAATAACTAAAATAATAAAATAAAAGTTATGAATTTTAGAAGGGAAATAAAGAAAACTACTTTTTTTAGTCGTATTTTCGACTTATCTCCTAATAGGTTTACTCAAATTTCAAGTGTAGGCACTCAATGGATGAGGAATTTTCTACATGCAACGAGAACCCACTCTGCATAATTTTGATAGACCCACATTGAGATAAATTGGAAATAGATGAAAAAAACATGAACACATTTTTTCATCTATTTCCAGTTTATCTCAATGTGGGTCTATCAAAAGTATGCAAAGTGGGTACTCGTTGGATGCAGAATTTAATTCCTCATCCAATGAGTGCCTACACTTGAAATTTGAGTAAACCTATAAAGAGAAAAGTCAAAGTACGATTAAAAAATCTTCCTTTCCCTCCAAAACTATTTACACTTATGATTGACATCATCATCTTGAATCCTATTGTTTCTTTTAAAGTTGATTTCAGAGTATATTTTTTTAAGACTCATTTTTTACCTCAAAATTTCACTAATAAGTACCTAAATAACTTTGTCAATGTCAACTTTTGTAGTCATTCCAAATGTCTTTGATCTCAAGAAACGTTTTGAAAATGATAATGCAACATCTTCACGGTGTTTCACTAATATCAACCTTATTGTATGGTTGTCTTCCTCAACAAAGAATCAAAACCAGTGTTTCACAATTTATGTAATATGGAAGCCTTGCAAAATTTCAAGGAAAAATATGTCTTAATCTATGGTTATTATCCATGATGAAAAAAGGACTACTATATCCACCACACAAAAACTCAATGACTCTCAATGATTCATTGTCTCATGCACTTGTTCTCAACCATAGTATCAGCTCTAAGATAGTCTTCATGGTTAGGACGCTTTTGGTTCAAATCAACAAGTGTTTTAATCATGAACTTTTATGCAAAAGCTACTATCTACTAATTGCAATGTTTGTAGATAATTATTCCTCGGTGTAACTGAGATGTTTGTAGTCCCTATTGGTACATATACAATAATTAATCAGATATTGGCAATTGCATGGTAAATATTGAATAAGAGATTAGGAGATACACATTATACCAAAGTGTAGACTTGAAGGCTAGTTTGAAAGTTGGTCATAAGAGTTCAATTGTTTATTGCATGTTATTTGCACATTCAGTTAAATTAACCAATATATAGTGACATGATAACTATTAGTTCCTATTAAATGAAAATGTTTATCCCTACAACATCATGGGTTAAAATTTTAAAATTGACACGTGAAAGTTGATTCGATTTCCATCATTTTATGGATTAACGATTTTTAACATTAGGTTAAAATTTTAAAATTGACAAGTGAAAGTTGATTCGATTTCCATCATTTTATGGATTAACAATTCTTAACATTCTTTTGCCAATATGCAATTTGGAGTGAAATGATGGGAGACGGATAATTAAAATAGGTAAGGAGTGCTAATGCCCTGAAGGTAGACTTGTAAATTCTAAGAATAAATTAGACTTGTAAATTCTAAGAATAAATTAATGGAGGCCAAGCGTTGATATGACTATGACAAAACCTAGACCATTTAAACTTTTTAATAGTCTAGTATAGGGTACATGACAGTATGGTTTGGCCTTTTTGATTGTTGGGATAAAGCTTCCAACACTTCTCACCCCAATGCTTAGTCTTCTTGCAAGGATAGAAAATTTTCTTTCGACTACTTTCTTGGATAATAATGGATTTCTTTTGGTTCTTCTTCCTCTTCGCTTTTCTTCACTGGTTTGGAGAGTGTTTCTAACAACCTTTCTTATTCCTAAAATCCTTGGGATTTTTGGTGATGGATCGATTCTTCTAACACTCTATCACAAAATAGTTTCTTAGTCCATAAAAAGAAATATATAAGAGTAATAACATTGGTTTTCATTATTGCATCTTTTCTTGCAACAAAAGCAAGTGATAAACATATCCTTCTTTCCGTATCCTTTCTTTCTCCCCTTATGTGCTTGTTTGCTCTGTTGCTTGGTCTTCGACCAATTCCTAGAACATGTTGAGATGCTTGAGATGTATTCATGTTGTCTCCTTAGAGCCTACATAGATTGTAAGGACGGCTGTCTAACACCATCTCCTTTCTCATCCTTTTTGGTTGGCTCCTTTTCTAGAACCCCCTTGCTTACTTCTTGAGGCCTTCATAAAGACGATAGCCTTGGTGGGCTTGGAACCTCCTTGAACCATGATTTTGTAGAGGTGGATTGCATGCCTACACTTTGGTATGCATATTTCCTTAAGCTACAATAGAACATTCACCCTCTACCACAACTCCACCATGATTCCCAAGACTAGCATGTAATGGTATGGTATCTATGTTTGTGGGATTTGTCTGGCCTTGACTATTCTTGCCAAGACCTTGTCCATCATAGCCCATCTTTTTCATTAGTATAGAACCAAGTCGTTTAGTATGCCTCTCAAAACAACCAAAGATTCATCCTAAACAAGAGGTGTTGATGGAGTGCTTACCATAGATTCATCTATCCTCGTTTGTGTACCTTGGGTAGAAGTTGTAAACTCTTCTCCCTTCTTCACCTTCTCAATTTCCTCTTGAAATGTGGTTTACATGTTTTTTTTAGACATATCTTGTTGCAACTTCTCTGAGACTTATTGGTTTACAACCTTGGTCACTACAATCAATAAATATCAAGCTTTAAATCCAAAACTCACTAACTTTGAGGCTAAATCAACTTCAAGACCAATTTCAAGCTAAACTTCATCAAATGAACTTCAAGACCAATTTCAAGATAAACATCATCAATTTATTTCATTTTTTCAATGATAAAAAAAAAAATCTAATTAGTAAATCCTAACCAAACCCCTTAAAATTTTAACAAGATATCATTTTTTTAAATATGTGTTTATTGTTGCCATATAATTTTCATTTTTATCATTTATGTTTAATGAGTGCATAATATATCTATACATATATCTATATTATAATTTTGAATTATATAGCTTTTCAAACTTAATGCGAAACTTTATTGTATAGTTTTGCATTGACAAATTTTTTTTAACTTCTTGGTCGCATAACTTAAACATGACTTGAACTAGGTGACTTGGTTTACAACATCCACAATACTTAAGAAAAATGTTTTGATACTATGATCTATATCTAATAGGCAAGTCAAAATCACACAATGACACTCAAAATAGATCCTTTAAACAAAATTCAAAACCCATTTAAACTTAGAACTTCTCAAACTTCTCATCACCATGTATGTGCATAACTATGTAATTCCACTATTTAATATTTCATCATAGCAACATAAGTTATAACAACCATACACAATAGCATTCACACACCATACAGCTACAACTATATTTATGAGAACCGTCGTGCAAAATAAACTCCATTTATTATCATTCTTAGAGAAAAGTCAACCAATAAAAAATTTCATTTGCAATCGTGCATGACCTATGGGATTCCACATTCATGAGGTTGTGTTTAGAATCCTGATATCCCTAGTTAACGAATTCTAGGATTTTCCTTTCCTCAAGGAACTTCTTGTACTTTAAATTGCAACAAATTTCCATAGCCAATTGGATCCCTCAATCGATTTTCTTAGTCAATAGTCCAATATGTTATATTTGTAAATGCGGAAACACAAATATCATAAGCCAAACATAGTCACGCAGAAATAAAAGACACGGAGTTTATGTGATTCACCCAAGATTTGGGCTATGTCCACCAAGCAGAGGTATCAATTGAGTTATTATTCAAATCATGGATATTACAGTAGCTTACTCACACTCCTGTATGCCTCTACAGGCTTACATAGATATATATACATTTACACAGGAAACTGTTTATTAATTGAAATCTCATCCATATTCTAACTTGGTCTTATTGGTTACAACCAACGCTGGATTATAGGATCTGAAATCCTAATCCTGGGAATTCATTGTCACTGTTTAACAATCTCCACCTTGACAACAATTAACCTGATACCTTGCTCCTTGTTTTGTTCATCACCTTTTCTGCAAGCCAAGAGAAGCCAAGCACCATCGTAGCTTCTCTAACAGTACTGGTTTTGTGAACATGTCTGCGCATTTCTCTTTTGTATGCACTTTCTCAAGAGAGACTCCACCTCCATCGATGACCTGTCTTACAAAATGGTACTTAATAGGTATATGTTTTGTTTTACTGTGATAGGTTGGATTCTTAGCCAAGTGAATAGCACTTTGATTATCACAAAGTAACTTTACTTTGTCCTGCATCCTTCCAAACTCACCAAACAAACCTTTCAACCAAACTGCCTCTTTGCAAGCATGTGAAGCAGCTACATATTCTGCTTTTGTAGTGGATAAAACAACAATGTTATGTAGCTTTGACATCCAACTAATAGCTCCACCTGCAAGAGTAAAGACATACCCTGAAGTCGACCTTCTCTTGTCCAAATCACCTGCAAAATCAGAATCAACATATCCACAGACTAACTCACGACCATTGTTATAGGTGATACAATAATCACTTGTGCCCCTCAGATACTGAAGCACCCATTTCGCTGCTGTCTAGTGCTCTTTACCTGGATTTGCCATATATCTGTTGACAACCCCAATTGCATGTGAAATGTCTGGCCTTGTAATAACTATCGCATACATTAAACTTCCTACTGCATTAACATACGGTATTCGAAACATATATTCCCTTTCTTCTTTTGTACTAGGACATAAACTTGAAGAAAGCTTAAAATGGGAAGCCAAAGGGACTAAAACTGGTTTCACATCATTCATACCAAACCTCAAAAGTATCTTCTCAACATACTTCTGTTGTGACAACCAAAGCTTACCATTCCTCTTGTCTTTGAATATCTCCATGCCCAAAATCTGCCTTGCTTCTCCTAGATCTTTCATATTGAACGTCCTAGCCATCTGAGCCTTTAACCTGTTGATCCCAGTTATGCTTTTGCTTGCTAAAAGCATATCGTCAACATACAATACTAAGATAATGAATATGCCATTATTCAATTTCTTAAAGTAGACACAATGATCATACTCACTCCTTGTATAATTATGGCTCACCATGAAAGAGTCAAATTTCTTGTACCATTGTCTGGGCACTGCCTCAGACCATACAATGATTTCTTGAGCCTGCAAACAAATTTCTTGTTGCGATTCTAAACAAACCCTTCAGGTTGTTCCATGTAGATCTCCTCATCCAAATCTCCATGTAAGAAAGCAGTCTTAACATCTAGCTGCTCCAACTCCAAATCAAGTAAAGCAACCAATGCTAACACACTTCAAATTGAAACAATCTTAACAACTTGTGAAAAAATCTCATGAAATTCAATACTTTCTTTCCGAGAACATCCTTTCGCAACCAACCTTGCTTTGTACCTTTCCACTTTATCATCAACACCCTTCTTCAGCTTGTAGACCCACTTGCAACCTACAATTTTTCTGTCACTTGGAAGTTCTACCAAGTCCCATGTGGTGATCCTCTCTAATGCCTTCATTGCTTCTTTCCATTTATCATTGTTAGAACCCTTCACAACTTCGTGATAGCACGAAGGTTCATCATCATTAGTACTTAAAGAAACTGGTGAAACAAAATCATCATACCTTCTTGGAGGATTTCTAACCCGCGTAGACCTCCTTAGGGAAGTTTGTGGCTCATCCACATTCTGTTGATTTTTATCATCAACAATGTCATCCTCTGTAGGAAACTCTTCATGAACATCTTCAAAAACTTGTTCATGTTCACTTTCACCTGTAATTGAATTGGTTTCAAACTGAATCTGTTGATACTTAGGTACTTCTTCCTGTTTCATTTGAACATCTACATCTGATTTGATGAGAGATGATTCATCAAATATTTGTGGACCTTCTTCCCGTGTAGACCTCCTTAGGGAAGTTTGTGGCTAAAAATGAACATCTACTTCCCGTGTAGAACTCCTTAGGGAAGTTTGTAGCTCATCCACATTCTGTTGATTGTTATCATCAACAATGTCTTCCTCTGCAGGAAACTCTTCATGAACATCTTCAGAAACTTGTTCGTGTTCACTTTCACATGTATTTGAACTGGTTTCAAACTGAATCTGTTGATACTTAGGTACTTCTTCCTGTTTCATTTGAACATCTACATCTAATTTGATGAGAGATGATTCATCAAATATTACATCTCTGTTAATGGTGATCTTGTGGGCAGTAGGATCCCACAACCTATACCCCTTAATACCATCACCATAACCAACAAAGATAATCCTTTTTTATTTTGGATCTAATTTAGAACGTTGATGTTTCAGAATTAGAGCATAGGCTTCACAGCCAAAAACTTTAAGATTAGAATAATTACAAGGGTGACTTTTCCATACCTCTTCAGGAATCTTGCATTCTCTTGTTGTTGATGGTGATTGATTCACCAGATAACAAGTTGTAGTTACTGCTTCTGCCCACAGTTCCTGCTGCAAGTTGGCGTTACTTAGCATACTCCTTGCTCTTTCTAGAAGAGTCATGTTCATGCGTTCAACAACTCCATTTTGCTGGGGAGTATAGGCAGTAGTTTTATGCCTATCAATCCCAAACTCCTTGCAACAGTTCTCAAATTCCATTGACGCAAATTCACCACCATTATCAGTTCTTAAACATTTAATGGATCTACCAGTGCTCTTTTCCACTAAATCTCTAAACTGCTTGAAAACAGTAAATACATCAACGTTTCCTTTCAACATATAGACCCAAACCTTTCTAGAGAAATCATCTATAAAAGTTACAAAATATGATGATCCTCCATATGAAATAGTAGAGGATGGTCCCCAAACATCAGAATGGATATAGTCAAGGATTCCCTCATTGGTGTGTCTTCCGGTTTTAAATTTCTGCCTATTCTGCTTTCCATAGATACAGTGCTTGCAGAAATCTAACTTTAAAGACTTTAGACCAGAAAGTAACTTGCGATCAGATAATACCTTCAATCCTTGTTCGTTCATATGGCCCAACCGTTGATGCCACAGTAAAAAATAATCGTTGTCGTACTCAGATACCGCTGTCGCATGATCCGTCTCGATTCTTCCTTCTAACATAAATAGGTTTCCAACCTTCTTTGCCTTCATGACCAGTAGGATTCCTTTGTAGACCTTCATAACTCCACCTTGAACAATACTCTTATATCCTCTAGTGTCTAAGACTCCCAAAGAAATTAGGTTATTCCTAAGCTCAGGTACATGTCTCACATCAGTTAGTATTTTAACAGTTCCATCAAACATCTTAATTTGAATGCTACCAATTCCTACAACTTTACATGATATATCATTTCCCATGTAAACTATTCCATCATCTATAGACTGGTAAGTAACAAACCAGTGTCTATGAAGACACATGTGATTTGAAGCACCAAAATCTAATAACCATTGTTGATCATGACATGAACCAATACTAATTGATAAAACTTCATCAGTCATACCTGAACCTGTTGTTGAACCTGTTTCAGTTGTGTTCGCTTCCTTCGTCTCTTTTGGAGGGTCTTCTTTGGAGGCTTGTTGTCGCTTCCAACAATCCTTCTTCAGGTGTCCCGATTTGCCACAAAATCAACACTTAAGCTTTCTCTTTCTTCCCTTCGACTTTGACCGAGAGAAATCCCTCTGACCGTGTCCTCTTTCTTTAGGTCTACCTCTAACCATCATCACCTCAAATGTAAAGGTTTCTAGATTGGATTTCTTCCTTGTTTCCTCAGACATTAAAGATCCAACAATATCATCAAACTCAATACTTTCTGTTGAATTGAAACTAATAGAGGTAACAAAGTGATCCCATGACGTGAGAAAAGAACACAATAATGTAATTGCCTTATCTTCAAATTCAAATTTCACTCCCATGCTAGTCAATTGAACTAAGAGAGTATTAAAAGTATTTAAATGATCAATTATTTTCATACCTTCCTTCATGCGCAAACTGTACAATTTCCTTTTCAGGAAGATCCTGTTCGTCAAGGATTTTGTCATATACAAGCTTTCCAGCTTCATCCACAAACCGATTGTTGTCTTCTTCGAGACAATATTGAACAGAACATCATCGGCCAAACACAGGTGTATGGCACTCAGTGCTCTCGCATCAATCTCATCCCACTCATCATCTGAAATGATCACGGGTTTCTTTGCTTTTCCCAAAGGCGCCTTCACCATGCCTTGTTGCACGAGCAAATCGTGCATCTTCATCTTCCAGATCTCAAAATTACTCTTACCATTAAACTTCTCGATTTCGAATTTAACACTTTGAATTTTCGCCATTAACAAAAAGAAAAATTCCAAAACACCACTGCTTATAATAACCAAGACCCTTTGAAAAATAATGTGGAGAAATAATGATTTAAACTCCACAAAGTTTTAAAAAGTTTAATAAAAAACCTTTTACCAACCTCACCTTTTATTTAAAAATAAAAATAAAAAACCACCTTTTTATATCCTCCACCTTTTACACATTATATTTAATTCAAATATAATAAACCTATTAAAACATAAAACATCCTTGACTCCAATTGTAATTCCAAATAAAATAAACCATTATACCTTTCCACTTTCAAAAAACAACCATACCTTTAATTTTTAATTTTTATTTAAAAATAAAAATAAAAAACCACCTTTTTAAATCCTCCACCTTTTACATATTATATTTAATTCAAATATAATAAACCTATTAAAACATCCTCCACCTTTTACATATTATATTTAATTCAAATATAATAAACCTATTAAAACATCCTCCACGTGACTCCAATTGTAATTCCAAATAAAATAAACCTTCATACCTTTCCACTTTCAAAAAAACAACCATACCTTTAATTTTGAAAAGGAAAAATCATACGAATGGTTCTTAAAGGGAAATCGACGCTCTCCTCAAAACTTTAGACGCACGTTGTTTTTGAAAAACGTGCATCTCTTAAGTATACTACTAATCAGCGCTCCCCTCCAACAGGTACCCCAGTGCTGATCTGAAAAAACATCGCTCCCTTCCAACACAGATCCCCACGCTGAAGTAAAGAATCGACACTCTTTCCTCGCTCTGATTTAAAACGGATGGATGTCTCTGCGCAGAGATTCTGCTTTTGGACGACGGCTAATCCAACAAAGCTCTGATACCACTTGTTATATTTGTAAATGAGGAAACACAAATATCATAATCCAAACACAGTCACGCAGAAATAAAAGACACAGAGATTTATGTGGTTCACCCAATATTTGAGTTACATCCACCAAGCAGAGGTATCGGTTGTCTTATTATTCAAATCATGGAAATTACAATAGCTCACTCACACTCATGTCTGCCTCTACAAGCTTACATAGATATATATATACATTTACACAAGAAACTATTTATTAATTGCAATCTCATCCATATTCTAACTTAGTCTTATTGGTTAAAACCAACGCTGGATTATAGGATCTGAAATCATAATCTTGGGAATTTGTTATCATCGTTTAACACAATCTCCAAATTGATCCATTTGAGCCCTCAAACCATCAAACCTCTATACTATTTTCAGTTTGACTTTAAGTAGGTCTTGTATGAAAAATTAGTTATAGTCTATCTGAATGCTTATCATATTCAACTACAAAAAATGGTTCAACTCTCACCTTTTGGCTTTAATTACAACATTATGTGCAACTTGGTGACCATCCACCAGTGTTTAGTCGACAATCTATCAACAACCATTTCTCTATTGGCACTTTTCCTTAATCCATTGACTATGCTTCAACAATGAGATAAAATATGCGAAACAAATAACACGGTGAGGCTACGCTCACTTCTCTATTTTTCAATGAAGACGGATTACATCCTTATATAGGAAAAGACTCGACCGAGTCGGTTACATGAAAACCAAAGACAACTAGACTCTTAACTAAGAACTGACTCTTAACATGCCTACAACTGACTCTCAAAACTTAAGCTTACAACTGACGCTTACTCCATTATTTCCAAGTCTCCCCCTTAATGGAGAATGGATTGACTTCTACACCTAACATCTCCCTAAACAATTCAAACTTAATATTTCCAAGAGGGTTAGTGAAAATATCAGCAACATTTTCACTAGTATTACAATACATAAGAGCTATTTCATTTGACTGCAACTTTTCTCGAACAAAATGAAACTGAGCTTCAACATGTTTTGTTCTTGCATGAAAAATCGGATTCTTCGCAAAATTGATTGAACTTTGATTATCACATCTGATCATCGTAGGTTCCTTTCGTTCTTCTCCAACATCTTGAAGAAGCCTTCTTAACCAAACAACTTCACAAGTTGTTGCACACAAGGCTTTATATTCTGCTTCAGTAGAAGACAAAGATACAATAGGTTGTTTTTTACTGCTCCATGAAACAACCCTGGATCCAATGTTGAACGCATATCCAGTGGTTGATCTTCGATCATCCAGATTGCCAGCCCAATCAGAATCTGAATAACCTGTCAACTCAACATCAGATGCATCAGTATATTTAATACCATAATCAAGTGTACCTTTTAGATACCTGAGTACTGCCTTTGCTGCATTCCAATGGCTTTCATGAGGTTTCGCCATGAACTGACTTAACACACTCACAAAATATGAAATATCAGGTTTGGTTGTGGTGAGATAATTCAAACTACCCACCATCTGTTTATACACAATGCCATTCACCTCCTTCGAACCATCATCACAAGAAAGTTTCACATTCTGTTGCATGGGAACAGTAGAAGACTTACACTGATCCATTTTAAATCTCTTAAGTATTTATCTGATATACTTACTCTGACAAACAAAAGTTTGGCCT